>ONZH01021087.1:0-26175 GCA_900303285.1 Rhinella marina
ACGTATATACAATTATTTTGCAAGAGAACGCAAGTACAGGTGCCAATGAAAAGGCTTTTTTTTTTTTATATTTCTAGGTACACAGCCGTGTACAAACAGATCAGACGGTGTGTATGAACACTACGTATATACAAATTATTTTGCAAGAGAACGCAAAGTACAGGTGCCAATGAAAAGGCTTTTTTTTTTATATTTCTAGGTACAACAGCCGTGTACAAACAGATCAGACGGTGTGTAATGAACACTACGTATATACAATTATTTTGCAAGAGAACGCAAAGTACAGGTGCCAATGAAAAGGCTTTTTTTTTTTTATATTTCTAGGTACACAGCCGTGTACAAACAGATCAGACGGTGTGTATGAACACTACGTATATACAATTATTTTGCAAGAGAACGCAAAGTACAGGTGCCAATGAAAAGGCTTTTTTTTTTTTATATTTCTAGGCACACAGCCGTGTACAAACAGATCAGACGGTGTGTATGAACACTACGTATATACAATTATTTTGCAAGAGAACGCACAGTACAGGTGCCAATGAAAAGGCCTTTTTTTTTTTATATTTCTAGGTACACAGCCGTGTACTAACAGATCAGACGGTGTGTATGAACACCACGTATATATAAATTATTTTGCAAGAGAACGCACAGTACAGGTGCCAATGAAAAGGCCTTTTTTTTTTTATATTTCTAGGTACACAGCCGTGTACTAACAGATCAGACGGTGTGTATGAACACCACGTATATACAATTATTTTGCAAGAGAACGCACAGTACAGGTGCCAATGAAAAGGCCTTTTTTTTTTTTATATTCTAGGTACACAGCCGTGTACTAACAGATCAGACGGTGTGTATGAACACCACGTATATACAATTATTTTGCAAGAGAACGCACAGTACAGGTGCCAATGAAAAGGCCTTTTTTTTTTTATATTTCTAGGTACACAGCCGTGTACTAACAGATCAGACGGTGTGTATTAACACCACGTATATACAATTATTTTGCAAGAGAACGCAAAGTACAGGTGCCAATGAAAGGCTTTTTTTTTTATATTTCTAGGTACACAGCCGTGTACAAACAGATCAGACGGTGTGTATGAACACTACGTATATACAATTATTTTGCAAGAGAACGCAAAGTACAGGTGCCAATGAAAAGGCTTTTTTTTTTTATATATTTCTAGGTACACAGCCGTGTACAACAGATCAGACGGTGTGTATGAACACTACGTATATACAATTATTTTGCAAGAGAACGCAAAGTACAGGTGCCAATGAAAAGGCTTTTTTTTTTTATATTTCTAGGTACACAGCCGTGTACAAACAGATCAGACGGTGTGTATGAACACTACGTATATACAATTATTTTGCAAGAGAACGCAAAGTACAGGTGCCAATGAAAAGGCTTTTTTTTTTTTATATTTCTAGGTACACAGCCGTGTACAAACAGATCAGACGGTGTGTATGAACACTACGTATATACAATTATTTGCAAGAGAACGCAAAGTACAGGTGCCAATGAAAAGGCTTTTTTTTATATTTCCTAGGTACACAGCCGTGTACAAACAGATCAGACGGTGTGTAATGAACACTACGTATATACAATTATTTGCAAGAAGAACGCAAAGTACAGGTGCCAATGAAAAGGCTTTTTTTTTTTATATTTCTAGGTACACAGCCGTGTACAAACAGATCAGATGGTGTGTATGAACACTACGTATATACAATTATTTTGCAAAGAGAACGCAAAGTACAGGTGCCAATGAAAAGGCTTTTTTTTTTTTATATTTCCTAGGTACACACCGTGTACAAACAGATCAGACGGTGTGTAATGAACACTACGTATATACAATTATTTTGCAAGAGAACGCAAAGTACAGGTGCCCAATGAAAAGGCTTTTTTTTTTTTATATTTCTAGGTACAACACCGTGTACAAACAGATCAGACGGTGTGTATGAACACTACGTATATACAATTATTTTGCAAGAGAACGCAAAGTATAGGTGCCAATGAAAAGGCTTTTTTTATATTTCTAGGTACACAGCCATGTACAAACAGATCAGACGGTGTGTATGAACACTACGTATATACAATTATTTGCAAAGAAGAACGCAAAAGTACAGGTGCCAATGAAAAGGCTTTTTTTTTTTATATTTCTAGGTACAACCAGCCGTGTACAAACAGATCAGACGGTGTGTAATGAACACTACGTATATACAATTATTTTGCAAGAGAACGCAAAGTACAGGTGCCAATGAAAAGGCTTTTTTTTAAATATTTCTAGGTACACAGCCGTGTACAAACAGATCAGACGGTGTGTATGAACACTACGTATATACAATTATTTTGCAAGAGAACGCAAAGTACAGGTGGCAATGAAAAGGCTTTTTTTTTAAATATTTCTAGGTACACAGCCGTGTACAAACAGATCAGACGGTGTGTATGAACACTACGTATATACAATTATTTTGCAAGAGAACGTAAAGTACAGGTGCCAATGAAAAGGCTTTTTTTTTTTTTATATTTCTAGGTACAACAGCCGTGTACAAACAGATCAGACGGTTTGTATGAACACTACGTATATACAATTATTTTGCAAGAGAACGCAAAGTACAGGTGCCAATGAAAAGGCTTTTTTTTTTTTATATTTCTAGGTACACAGCCGTGTACAAACAGATCAGACGGTGTGTATGAACACTACGTATATACAATTATTTTGCAAGAGAACGCAAAGTACAGGTGCCAATGAAAAGGCTTTTTTTTTTTTTATATTTCTAGGTACACAGCCGTGTACAACAGATCAGACGGTGTGTATGAACACTACGTATATACAATTATTTTGCAAGAGAACGCAAAGTACAGGTGCCAATGAAAAGGCTTTTTTTTTTTATATTTCTAGGTACACAGCCGTGTACAAACAGATCAGACGGTGTGTATGAACACTACGTATATACAATTATTTTGCAAGAGAACGCAAAGTACAGGTGCCAATGAAAAGGCTTTTTTTTTTTTTATATTTCTAGGTACACAGCCGTGTACAAACAGATCAGACGGTGTGTATGAACACTACGTATATACAATTATTTTGCAAGAGAACGCAAAGTACAGGTGCCAATGAAAAGGCTTTTTTTATATATATTTCTAGGTACAAAGCCGTGTACTAACAGGTCAGACGGTGGGTATTTACACCTGGTATACAAAAAGGGTATTGCAGGCACACAGAACCCAGAACACTAGAGCCAAATAAACTATATTTAAAAAAATAAATAAAATTCACAGCCGTATACTGCCAGATCAGATGGTGCATATACACACTAGGTATATAACAGGGTTTTGCAGCCAAAAAGAACGCAGAACAGTAGTGTTAAATATAGTTTTGTATGTAGCAGAGCACCTAATACACCACTAATTCCTCTCTCTGTCCCTACTCCAGCAGCTATCCCTGAATACAGCAACCGTTCTCTGCAGACTGTATATTGTAGTAAAGCTATCACTGTACTGCACTATAGTAGCCCTGATAAGGGCTTTTAATCACGCTCCTGCCTGTCCAACAGCTAAAACCTATCTGTCCCTTCTCCAGCCTCTGTCCCTGACTAAGTTCACGCAGCATATGCGAACGAGCAGGAAGAGCTGAGTTTTTAATATTCGAGGTCACATGGTTTTTCCAGCCAATCCATGTAGACGCTGTTTTCGCGCTGCCAGCGTGCTCCGCGGGCCTGTCATACCCCCCCTGCATGTTGATTGGTGGAAAAAGAGCGCCAGGGAAGGTGGGAGGGGAAACGAATTCTAAGTGCGCCATCGCCGTTATACTCGATTGAAATTGAGTATGCCGAATAGCGTAGTATTCGATCGAATACCGGCTCGATTGAACACTACTCGCTCATCTCTATCCATTGGCTAAAAGCACCTGGCCAAGTTGCAGGAGGCACAATTGCTACAATATCACTTACTTGCGGTAATTGTTTTCCAGTTCTGGACCTTCACCAAAATTTTATTTTGTTCTACTTCCGTTCAGAGTCCTTGTCATCATCCTTATTAATTACTTGTTTTCTCACTCATACTCCTCCTCCGCTCTATTATCAGTCATTAATCAGTCATTAATGTGTGGCCATGTGTGGCCACGTGTGGCCACTTTATGCTCTCAGTAATCTGATTGTGAGAAAACTGAACTCTCACCTGGCTGTTGGTGCAGTTGCTGCTATATTACTTAATAGTGGCAATTGTGGCACATTTCTTTGTCTTCACCAAAATGTATTTCTTCTCTGTGCCATCAGTCACGCTTTTACCAGGTGTCCATAGTAGTGCAGTTCTGCACCTTCGCCAAAAGGTAATTCTTCTTTATGCCATCAGTTGAGCTTTTGGCAAGGTGTCCTTAGTGGTGCAGTTCAGCAGTCACTTCCCCAAAGACTTCTGGGCAGGCAGATTGGAACAGTGGCTGTAAATGGCCCGATTTGCTCTCTCTGTACTGTCTTGTGCAGCCTCCAGTGTCATCTCAGAGAAAGCTTCAGCATAGCAGGTGGCAGTGTCATACCCAAAAGGACAAAGATATCCTCCATCAGTGTAAAAAAGCATAATTTTAGTCAAAATGAACAAGGCATGAATCTGTGAGGATTTTCACACAGCTCTAGCTGAAGCCAATGAATAGAACTGTTATTGCTGATGTTGGCCATTTATTGCCATCCCCATCATGCCCCTTCCACATTCTGCCCGCCTACTTTCATGTTCCATACTGTATGGCTGCTGCTGTTGCCACCATCACTGCAGCTGCTACTCCCTATACTGTTCCCACTAATAAGCCCTACCCAGTCAACCCTACTGCAAATTTTATTACCGCTACTCATCTGCACATAAATTTATTCTATTGCCTTGTCTGTGTCATGCTATGCTGCTGCTGCTGATCCTATTAAGACTTTTTTTTAATACTTCTTGACAACTATTGAGTTCCATCATAGGGGCTTAATACCGTAAAAAAAAAAAACACTTCAGTTTTGTCCCCATTCATTGTCAATGGGAACAAAACTGAATTGAACGGAATGCTCCAAAATGCATTCCATTCCATTTAGTTGCTTTCCATTTTGTTTAATTCCCAGACCGGAGAGCAAACTGCAAACTGCAGCAAGATGGATCTGTCATCACCCCCAATACAAGTCAGTGGGGACAGATCCGTTTTCTCTGACACAATCTGCACAATAGAAAACGGATCCGTCCTCCGTCTTGGCTAAGTTAAAGATAATACAATCGGATCTGTTCATATCGGATGTAGATGGTTGTATTATCTGTAACGGAAGAGTCTTTGCTGAACTCTGCCGGCTTCAGCAAAAATGCTAGTGTGAAAGTAGCCTAACACTGTCAACAATGTGTTTATCCATAACTATATATGCCAATGTCACTCAGATTTTATTTGCTATTATTGTTGATGAGAGCTTAAAAATGGAGAGGAGAGAAAGGACAAAAAGTTGTATTTTTTTTTAGAGAGGACAACAAAGTATTAAAAATATCTAGGAGACATCACAGTGTCATATACCAATCTTCAGGATAATTGGGGCACTTTTGGTTTGTGCAGAATCGATTTGGCCACAAAAAATGAGTTATTTGAAAAATTTGACAGATTGGACACAAAACAAATTTGAAGAATTTTACTCATCTCTACTTGCATTTCATTTGTTGGGTTCATGGTGTTTTTTCAAATTGCAGCATGCTTTCATTCTGACATCTTATGGCACATTTTCCCATAGAGATCTCTATGAGAAAAAAATGTCAAACATATGTGACCAAAATACAAGTATGTTATGGAAAAATGTTTTGAAATGCATTATTTTCATTGTGGTCCCCAAAAACCTAAAATAATTGAATCATATAACATAATTTTGGCAAAATGGATCAATCAGTATAGAGAAAGACCTCTAAAGGATAAATTTATAATTGAAAACAAATAAATATAAATTACAGTGGTTAACCAGAAACATTTACAATGGATCAGTGGTTCAACAAACCCATTGGGCTACACTCCCCACACCCATACTATATGACCATCGACAAATATCCATGATGACAAGTACTATGCATTCTCAGCCCAAGACAGCCTTAATTTCTCAGTCTGAAATTTTGTGACAGTCCATGCACATTCAGGGCTTTTTGCAACTATTGTGTTATAGTGACATGACCAGTGTTGCAAACAAGACATCACAGATAGAGATGAGCGAATAATTCAAAAATTATTCGCCGAACATTCGCCGAACTTTTCCTAAAATTCGTATATATTCGGAGAATAGATTTGTTGTATTTGCGTACAAAATATACGTTATTATGTGCTATTAGCGAACATTCGCTCACTAATAACGAACGTTCATTTGCAAAATGTACTCAACTTCTCAGAAGACGTACGCATAAGCGTACAAATAGCTTACGAATCTCAGCATACTATTGTCTAAGCGATTACGTAATACACAGGCACGTACGAGGAGAGGCCGCGGCGTGTACTCCTCAGAGGCAGAGCGAATATTCGAGACATATATATGGTAAAGTGCAAATACATTATTATAGGTATAATATAAAAATTTTAAATATCACCTACCTAGTATGCTCACGGACTCGTTTAAGTCTCTTTTCTTCTGATGCTTGTCACAGAACTGGAGCAGAGTCCCAAACTCAGTCGCAATTTGTAATCCACATAGGTAAAATTATAATCCAAATGGGTAAAAAAAAAGCAGCAAAGGTTCCTTAAAAAACCCTCTTTCAAGGGGCTCCCCAAATAACCTGAAAAGGGGGAAAAAGGGATGAGGCGCACTTAATTTCCTGAGTTGCCTCGTCATCCTCCCGCACTGGAGAAAGGGGGGGAACTACCAGGGAGGAGTCTGCATCGCTGAATTGAATTAGTACGCGACAGTGTATAGAGTAACTAAATTATACGTAGAATAGCGTATAATTTATAGGACACACTACATAGTGAATGCGTACAAAAGTGAAGCGAATCACCTAATATTCGGATTCACTTCGCAGCTTAAAAATCCCAAGATTCGATACGAATCTACGAAGCTGCGAATAGATTCACTCATCTCTAATCACAGACCTGCCCCTTGTACATTTCAAGCCAGGTCTGTTATAGCCACATGATCTGCTATAGTACTATCTCCAGAGCCTCATTGAAAGCTCAAAGTCTCTCTGTAGTTATATGATCACTTATAATGTTGATTGCTGCTGTAGAAACTATGTAGAAAGAGTCATCCTTTTAGCTCACTTAATCTTATGTCTGCAGCTTGCACCTAGTTCCTGTGCATATATTAACTTTCCATTACAAATACTAAGTTTCCTTTACCAGTTCTTCAGTAATAAAGGTAAAAGTTTTATATGGAAGACCTATTTTTGATATATCTGCCTAGCTAACGCGCTAATACATATTAAGAAATGTTTAAATGATGCTATCGTATTTAATAGGGCTGATTGGCTCTTTGCCTAAATGAAACCACAATAATGTATGTATCTTTAATTGGTTAAATGCTTTTCTATAATAAGGATGTTAAGCGAATCCAGGGTAGGAGAACTTCACTGGGATGTTTGAACCTTTATCTGTCTCTGATTGTTCTTCTCTGGTATACCTTTGAACCTGTATTGTTGCCTTCCCTGGAGTGAACAGCACAAACCTTTATTGCACTTTATTTAAATAAATTCTCCTCTGGTTGTTTGAACATGGCCCCCTTACACTGAGTAACATGGAAAAGTATCAGATGTCTCTATGACAATGATAATAAATGTCTGCAATAAATACCAGAAACTCACAGTGCCTAACCACTTCATACAGCTAAATGACATATCAAATATCTTAAAGGGGTTGTCCAGTATTTTGATGTTGGTGGGCCATCCTCAGGATAGGCCATCAATATCAGATCAGTGGAGGTCTGATATCCTGCACCCCTGTGGGCTGTTCAGAAATAGTTCTAGCACTTGAACTATACAGCTCTGTCCATTGTTTAGTGGACAGAGCTGGTTGCTGCAGAGCTGCTCCCTTTCACTTGAACAATAACAGAAAATTTAGCTTTGGCACAAACTAATGAGTTGTTGTTTAATTTTGTTGAAAAAAAAAAAACAGATCACAGACATGACAAAAAACTAAAGGCATTTCAAATGGCAACTTTCTAGCTTTAAGAAATACTAAAAGTTACATTTACTAACAGTTACATTTTTAGAACAAGCACAGGGAATAAATTATGGAATCACTCAATTCTGAGGAAAAAAAATATGAAATCACCCTGCAAATTTTCATTACAAACAATAACACCTGCATCAGATTAAATCTGCTCGTTAGTATCTAGGTAAAAAGGAGTTATCACACCTTGGAGAGCTGTTGCAACAAGTGGGCTGACATGAATCATGGCTCCAACACCAGAGATGTCAAATGAAAAAAAGGAGAGGATTAGCAAACTTCTTAAAGAGGGTAAATCATCACGCAGTGTTGCACAAGATGTTGGTTGTTCACAGTCAGCTGTGTCTAAAACCTGGACCAAGTACAAACAACATGGGAAGGTGGTTAAAGGCAAGCATACTGGTAGACCAAGGAAGACATCAAAGTGTCAAGACAGAAAACTTAAAGCAATATGCCTTAAAAACAGAAAATGTACAACAAATCAAATGAGGAACACATGGGAGGAAACTGGAGTCAACATCTGTGACCGAACTGTAAGAAACCGCCTAAAGGAAATGGGATTTACATACAGAAAATCTAAAATAAAGCCATCACTAACACCTAAACAGAAATAAAAAAAGGTTAAAATGGGCTAAGGAAAGGCGATCGTGGACTGTGGATGACTGGATGAAAGTCATATTCAGTGATGAATCTCGAATCTGCATTGGGCAAGATGATGATGCTGGAACTTTTGTTTGGTGCCGTTCCAAACAGATTTATGCAGACGACTGTCTGAAGAAAACATGCAAATTTCCACAGTCATTGATGATATGGGGCTGCATGTCAGGTAAAAGCACTGGGGAGATGGCTGTCATTACATCTTCAATAAATGCACAGGTTTACATTGACATTTTGGACATTTTTCTTATCCCATCTATCGAAAGGATGTTTGGGGATGATGAAATAATTTTTCAAGATGATAATGCATCTTACCATAGAGCGACTGTGAAAACATTCCTTGAAGAAAGACACATAAGGTCAATGTCATGGCCTGCAAACAGTCCGAATCTCAATCCAATTGAAAATCTGCAAAGCTGATCTGGCAACAGCAATCAGAGAAAGCTGGAGCCAGATTGATGAAGAGTACTGTTTGTCACTCATTAAGTCAATGCTTCAGAAACTGCAAGCAGTTATAAAAGCCAGTAGTGGTGCAACAAAGTACTAGTCATGTGTTGGAGTGTTATTTTGTTTGTTTGTTTGTTTTTCATGATTTCATATTTTTTTCCTCAGAATTGATTGATTCCATAATTTATTCCCTGTGCTTGTTCTAAAAATGTAACTGTTACTGGCTACCACAATTATTTTTCTTGATTTCTTTTAGTATTTCTTAAAGCCAGAAAGTTGTCATTTGAAAATGCCTTTATTTTTTTTTTGTCATGTCTGTAATCTATTATAATCTATTATAACTATTTATAATATATTATAATGTTAGTGATGCTATATTTTGCCCTGTCAGGTTATTTGAATTAGTACATGGTTTTATGCCCTACATAATTAAATTTGCTCTAGTCAATAATTGAGTGAGGCTGCATTATTGGTAAACTTATTGTTTGCGATTTTCTTTTTAACAGAACTGTGCCTGGCCCAACTCCCAGGAGCAAATATCTAATTTCTCTCCAAGCAGAGCCCCCTCACTGTCTTTAAATAGAACAGCCCATTTGCTGCCTTTTACATGTAATCTGTACTCAGTGAGAAGCATATTACTCAGATTTTGGAAGTGACTGAGGTCAAATGTCAATTTGTTTTCATTTGTTTTATGATGATTATTTTTGTAATAGGATTGGTTAATGAAATTACTTATGATGTCTTTCAATATCACCTAGACGATTGATTCTATAGCATAGCAATGACTCATGTTTTGCAACTCATGAGTCAAATCTGTTTTACTAGAGTACATCATTCTACAGTATATATGTTTGTAGTGCTACAACACCAGGCAAATAATAAAAATCAGGTGTGTGCTACTACCTGAAAATATTACCACCAGATAGACCAAAAAGAAACCTATGTTTCCACAACAACCTACAATGTATCCAAGTATCTGTGGTTCTACATAAAATAGAATTTAGCATGAATACCAATCTAACACCTGATAGTGGATGCCAAATGCATTTCCAATGTGATCATCTGTTCTAATTCTAGGTGGTTTCACAAAAAATGCAGTTCCCAATCCACTAGTTGAGGTTTCTTTAGTCAGCTGGAAGTAGGGCAGAGACAAATACAGAACAAGGTACAGGCAGGATCATTGATCCAAAATTGAAAGCCGTGCTGAAAGTGCAGGTGATGGCACACTTGGCTATGGTGTAACAGGGAGCCGGCTGCGCACTCCCTCTCTGCAGCACCGCCGACTTCCATGTGAGGAGGTGGAGAGAGGAGCCGGCAACATGTGCGGCTGGCGTCATCATGGTAACAGGCGGTGGAGAGGAGCCAGCGGCGTGCATTCCCTTCCTCCCGGCCGTCATCCTCGTCCCCTTGACAACAAGCAGGGGCAGGGGTTGACCTTGATGAGTCGGCACTCAGTAACAATACTACGCATGACGTGGGTCACGTGATCCTGGCCACGTCACATGACCCGTCAGTATGCCCTATTTAAACAGGCAGCCTGCTAGCGTTGTTCCTGTCTAGTTGCTATTGGATTCCTGACTCTGTCTTGTACCCTGACTCTGACTTGTGTTTGACCCTGTTGGATTTGACGTGATTTTCTGGTTTTGACTTTTGGCTTCCCCTCGTTCTGGTTTGTATCTCTGATTTGGATTTCTCTGTACTGGATCCCAGCTTCGTAACTTTGCGCTTCTGTGTTGTTCTGTCATTTGTTTGTTATTTGTCTCCCATTTCTCCCTTCCCTTTAAGGCCCAGCTTAGCTAAGTTAGGGACCGCAGTCTACTTGTGGACCGCTATTTAGGGCAGGTCATGCAATCAGGCAGGGATAGCGACATATGGTCTACCTTTGTTGTTTTACTAGTGGCAGACCTTCAACATACCTATACCTGTGAACTAGTTTAGTGTACTAATGACAAATTTTTGCCTGTGGCCCAGATTTACTAATTCTATAGATGATGTTATCTTAGACAGGTTGTCGAGGCCTGCACCAAATTTATCACAGTAGCTGGATAATAAATGTGGTGGAGGGATAGATATGTTTTTGCTCTATAGCAATTACTGGCTGCCTTAGTTTTACTTACTTTTTAAAATTTTGGCGCAAAACTTCATATTATAGGCCATGCCCTTTTCTGGTGAAGACCAACCCCAGCCACTGAGCCCTTTCAGGCAAGTGTGAAAAAAGTGTAGAAACCCTAGTTGTGCCAAATTGCATACAAATTATGCTAATTTGTACCACAATTATTTTGGACAAATTATAGATGCAGAAACACTAGTAAATCTGAGCCTGCATGTCCCAATGTTCTTTACTGGAAGTTCATTTTAGTAGTTTTATAATTTTATCTTGAACAGCATGTATAGTACTTGTAGTCTAGCATTGTTCATATGAAGTACACTGATTAGCCTCTGCATGCTGGATAAGCAGACGGTATGAAGACTGAAGTGCATTTATATTTTACAGTTCATGCTCGAGAAAACAATCAATATATATTGAGTAACATGCCTCCTTTAAGACACTGTATTTTGTATTTCCTGTAGAAGGCACATGACCTGTATAGACAGTGGTTCTTAAAGGTTCTGGTCTAATCTGTGTTATAAAACTGAAGCCTTGCGTTAGGGCCTAATCCACTGTCTTCCTTGTGTAAAAGCGTACATTTAGTCACCTTTTCATTGTTTTCCCATCCTCTATGGCTGCATTACTTTGCTCCTCTTCCAGGCATTTGTCGGAATTAGTAGTTCCAGCAAGTTAGCAAATTGTTTCTGGTGTCTAGACCACAAACCCCACCCTACCTCACTTTGCTGTAAATCATGAACCTTATTAATATATCATACTGACATTTTTGTAGCAGCCACTATGCAATTTATAGTTCTTTGTTTTTGAGTAACCTGTGTCTGTCTGCAGGAACACAGCCAAATACCCAGCCCTGACAAAATACATCTATTTGTTTGCGCATTATATGGACCAGGACAAAAAGAAAGACCTATTATCATTAAACACAAATATCTTAAGGCTATGAAACCCCTATTTTTAACCTTTGATCCATCCTATTAAGACTTAGGGGGAAAATTATCAAAATGGTGTAAAGTAAAACTGGCTTAGGGCGGGTTCACATCACCATTTTGGATTCTGTTTTTGTTTTCCGTTATACAGTAACGTTATAATGAAAAATCCATAAGACAGAAGCTAAAACGGAAGCCTTTAAAAGGCATTTAATTTGCTTTCCATCATAATAGAAGTCTATGGGCAATCATAACGGATCCGACTGGTTTCCGTTATGCAGAAGGGAAAAAAAAAGTCCTGTTGACTTTCTTTTCCGTCTTGCATAACGGGAACCAGGCAGATCTGTGACGATTCCCATAGACTTCTATTATGACGGATCAAAATGGAATGCCTCTTAAAGACTTCCGTTTTGACTTCTGTCTTCTGGATGCTATTATTTTCCGTTATAACCCTGCTATAACAGAAAAGAAAAATGGAATCCATAATGGTGATGTGAACCCACTCTTAGTTTCCCATAACAATCAATCAGATTCCACTTTTTATATTCCAAAGGAGGTCTCAAAAATGAAAGGTTTAAACTGATTGGTTGCTATGGGCAACTAAGAGAGCTTTGATAAATCTTCCCATACCTTTTATTATCAGTCTTAAAATGCACTATATAACCCTATTAAAAACAATTATTCAAGCATTAGCTTTTTCAAAAATATAGATCTTTTTCACTTTTACAGGTCAGGTATTGTAAAAAAAAAATGTCCAGCATTCACATGATGGGGTTATAACCAGAAATGTACAGGTTGGGAATTACTCCCTTACTGGAGAGTGTGTCTCTGGGTTATTTCCTTATACCCCACTGCCTGCTTAGGCCGAGTTCACATCACCGGTTAGCTTTCCATTCTTCTGAGAAGAAGAGATAAAGACAGAGAAAAAACAAAAACAGAATCCTGTAAAAAACAGATCCTGTGGCATCAGTTGTCATTGGTTTGAGCCATTTCCATCTGAGATCCATTTTTTTAGACAGGAAAAAAAAGTCCTGCATGAAGTACTTTTTTCCCTTTTATAAGTTAACAGAGATTTTGAAGGGTGCATTATACAGTGATGTGACCCAACAGTGCTATAGACCACAGTTGCTGCCGTGTCATAACGAAAAGCCTAGGGCACACCAGTAAAATGTATTTTGGGGATACATTCAAATATTACCTGCTTACACAGCAACAGACAGCAGCAAGGCGCTACAAGATGGTTGAATATGGGGGTCCCTGTAGCGATTGGGAAGGAGGGTCCTGGGAAAAAGTGGATAGTGGCTGGCAGCCTCTGTCTTTTCAGACACCTGATCATGCCAATATTAATAAAGTGGGTGCTGCAGACATTCTTTTTTTTTTCTTTTTTAACTGACAAATATATTTAGCATCAATGAATGAATGATGGACATGGTGTTTCTCCTTACTTTTCAAAAAGAGGTTCTGCAGCATCTGAGACATGCTTTGAAAGGAATGCAATAAATACAAACAGTTTTAAACATATCAGAAGCTCTGTATACTGTGGTCTGTTACTAGGCTTGCTCTGTTTTAAAAAACATGTCTCACCTCTGTTGGGATTATACTAAAGAGATTTCTAATGGTAATTCATGAAGTGTTCTTTGAATTGCTCTTGGAACAATATTCCCCAATGACATTCACAAATGAGATTCCAACACAGTTAAGGGGAAAAGGGCACACTTTAAATTGGCTGGCACTGAGCTCTAACACAAGGGAAAAGGTAGCCAGTTATCAGATTGAAAACCATTTCGAATTGCTACGCAACAAAATTATGCAATGTAAAAAAAAGTTTTAAGTTATATTTGAACATGGCATAACATTTTGTGTAACAATTTATAGGTCAAGGCCTAACTACTTAATTGCCATAAATATAAATGTGTCTGTAATGTATTTAAAACAAATTACTACTGATCTTTAAAAGTAAGTTCCTGTGAATGTATGTGGATTTGTAAAAAAAAAAATAATAGTCATAATTAGTGATGAACGAATCAAAGTTGAGGAAGTGGAATTTGATCCGAATTTCAGGAAAAATTTGATTAGTCCCGAAATCGAATTTCCTCGCGCTTCGTGGTAAGGAATCACATTTTTTCAAAAATGGCTGCTTCACATGTTAGAACAAGGAAGTAAGAAGCCTGGGAACGAGGGATCACCCACGATGCCATGCATGCAGCCAGCCAGACCCTGTGATGTCACAGCTCTATAAAAAGTCTCAGCCTGCTCGATCTCTTCCATTTTACAGTGAACTGCAGTGAGTGCAGGGAGAGACGTGGCAGGTACTAGGGACAGTGTTTATGAAAGACTTTATTCATTAAAAAAAAAAAAAAAACTATTAACCAGTACAGGGAAAGATTATTCATAGTGTAGGGAAAAGATAGGGAGGCATTATCTATGCAGTAGGGAGAGAGCAGAGATCAATAGGAGGGTGTAAAGCCTGGGTACTAGGAGCTACTCTATTACACCTTGCTGCATTAATTGGGGTTACTAAAAGTGATCTATTACTACAGATTTATAGGTTGTTTGCATTCTCTGACACATCAGTAATTCCAGTAATCCTTGCTTCTGTTATTGTACTGAAACTGCGGTCTGATACAACCAGTTTGGGGTGTATTTAGTTGATATATAATACATCCATTCCTGCATGATATTGCATTCTGATACAAACAGTTTTAGGGTGTAGTTAAATGATATATAAGTAAATCCATTCCTCCTTGATTGTAGGATGAAATTGCAATCTGATAAAAACAGTTTTGGGGTATATCTAGTTGATGTATAAATAAATCCATTCCTCCTTTTTCCTGGGGTGAAAGTGTTATCTGGCATGCTGCATGGGTGAAAAAAGCACACTCCTCAGACTTAAAATAAAACAAAAAAAAGCATACTAGAGGTGATCACATCATACAAGCCAAGAACATATAATTTAAAAAGGTTTAGCCACTGAGGCCGCCGTTCACTGAAGCAGAACACTGCTCTACACACTTTTAGGGTTGTCAAATTATTTCACCATTAATTTGATGCGTAAATCAGTAGTTCAGGAGTTGGTGTAAACTAGCGGCCGGGTATTACACACTTTAGAGTGAGTTCATACTTCAGTTATTTGGCCAGTTATTTCCATCATTTTTTGTGAGCCAAAACCAGTAGTGAAGCCTACTCAGAGATAAGGTGTAAGTAAGGTGTAAGTAATATAAGGTGTGTTTTTGACCCAAACCTTGTTTGATACTACACATTTTAGGGTGTTCAAATTATTTTACACTTAATTTAATGCATCAATAAGTAGTTCAGGAGTTGATGTGAAACTGCAGCCTGCAAGAGGTCAGGCACATGGTCCTGAGACTGGTGAGGGTGACATCAGTGATGATGTGGCTGATCACGTGTGGGAGCCAGGGGGGGCTTCATCATCGTTAGGAGAAGAGAGTGGCAGCTTGCGATTGAGTCAATAGCTAAACCAAGCAAGTCAACTTCACAGACTATGTTAGCACAATATCACGCTTTTCTGTTTGGATGGCGAATAACGCCGCAAATAGTTATTTAAAGCTAACAACCCCACAAACACGGATTCCCTGTTTTTTTTGGCAAGTCAGCTTCACTGACTACGTTAGTACAATATCACGCTTTTCTGTTTGGATGGCGAATAAAGCTGCAAATAGTTATTTAAAACTAACAAACCCACAAACACGGATTCACTGTTTTTTTGGCAAGTCAACTTCACTGAATACATTAGCACTATATCACGCTTTTCTGTTTGGATGGCGAATAAAGCTGCAAATAGTTATTTAAAACTAACAACCCCACAAACACGGATTCACAGTTTTTTTGGCAAGTCAACTTCACTGACTACGTTAGCACAATATCACGCTTTTCTGTTTGGATTGCGAATAACGCCGCAAATAGTTATTTAAAATGACCAATCCCACAAACACGGATTCACTGTTTTTTTGGCATGTCAACTTCACTGACTACGTTAGCACTATATCACACATTTCTGTTTGGATGGCGAATAACGCCGCAAATAGTTATTTAAAAGAACATCCCCACAAACACGGATTCACTGTTTTTTTGGCAATTCAACTACACTGAAGAATTTAGCACAATATGGCGCTTGACTATATGTATGGCAAATAACTCTGCAACTATTTCTTTCACATTTACAAGCTGCCAATCACGGATGATATATGTTTTTCCCCAAACACAACCCAAAAGATTTTCTTTATGTTTTTTTTTTAATGTACCCCAAACAAGGCTCTGACCCTCTTACTGCACTGCAAAAAGTGACATTAGTGGTGCTTCTTTGAATAAAGCACCCCAAAAAAGCCTTTAGAACAGAGTGCAGTGCTGTATAACAGGCTAACCCCTATGTCCACTCACTGCTGCTCAGTGTACCAGAATAGCGATTTCACTGCCTGATTTTCCGTCTAGAAATCGTCCCTCTCCTATCCATGCAATTCAGAATATCTATCCCTGATCTCCTCATTTCTTTTCTTTAGTTTTTTTTTTTTTTTCACTTGCCCTATCTCTCCTGACATCTGTCTCTGGTCTAAAATCAAAAGCAAATGGTGGATTCCATCACTGCAGAGCTATTTAAAGGGCTGTGACTTCACAGGACCTGGGTGGCTGCTAATTGGCTACATGTCTGCATGTGATCGCATTGTGGGTGTTTACTTCTTTGTCCCAGAAATCCTTCCACCATGTCATGCCATGTGCTTGCGCCATTTTAGAAAAAAAAAAGATTTGTTACGCTTTCGTTGTGAATAGAATTTTTTATGAAATTCGTAACGAATTCCACTTTGTCAACTTCGATTCGCTCATCTCTAAATATCACCATACTAAAACTCACAGAATTTTGGCACAAAGAGCAAACAACGCTGGTCACATGTGGATCAGAAAACCCCCAGGCCAAGCCATTAAAATGACAACATAGCAATCTGAATAAGGGTCACCCATCACCAAATTGGTCACACTGAAACCTTTTTGTGATCACCACCAAACCTCAGTGGGGGTACCCCATCTATAATGCTAAACCTAAGCTGGGCAACATAGCAGTTACTGAATGAAGAAGACAAAGTGACACAGCTTAGTTTTCAAATTATAGGTGGTATTGAGTCCTCTAAGACATGGTGGCAACCGAGAAACGCCTTTGAAAAAATGAGAACTGAAATGAATGATGAATTTAAGACCTTTAGCATAATCCAAAATTACGACAATGTAATGTAATTCACTTTTTAATGTCTCAGAAAAACTATTTCATTCATAAAGATCACCTTGGCTATATCGACATGGGGACATATCTAATTTAACTTTTTTTTAATCTAATTTAAATTTTTTTTTTAATGCTATACAGTGCCTTGCGAAAATATTCGGCCCCCTGGAACTTTTCAACCTTTTGCCACATTTCAGGCTTCAAACAAAAAGATATAACATTTTAAATTTTTGGTGAGGAATCACCAAAACAAGTGGGTCACAATTGTGAAGAGGAACGAAATTTATTGGATCATTTAAACTTTTTTTGTAATAATAAAACTGAAAAGTAGGGCGTGCAAAATAATTCGGCCCCCTTGCATTAATACTTTGTTGTGCCACCTTTTGCTGCGATTACAGCTGCAAGTCTCTTGGGGTATGTCTCTATCAGTTTTGCACATCTAGAGACTGAAATTCTTGCCCATTCTTCCTTGCAAAACAGCTCAAGCTCTTTAAGGTTGGATGGAGAATGTTTGTCAACAGCAGTTTCCAGCTCTTTCCACATATTCTCAATTGCATTCAGGTCTGGACTTTGACTTGGCCATTCTAAGCCTTGATATGTTTATTTTTGAACCATTACATTGTAGATTTTGCTTTATGTTCGGGATCATTGTCTTGTTGGAAGATAAATCTCCGTCCTAGTCTCAGGTCTTTTGCAGACTCCAACAGGTTTTCATCCAGAATGGTCCTGTATTTGGCTCTATCCATCTTCCCATCAATTTTAACCATCTTCCCTGTCCCTGCTGATGAAAAGCAGGCCCAAACCATGATGCTGCCACCACCATGTTTGACAGTGGGGATGGTGTGTTCAGGGTGAAGAGCTGTGTTGCTTTTACGCCAAACGTATCGTTTTGCATTGTTTCCAAAAAGTTCGATTTTGGTTTCATCTGACCAGAGCACCTTCTTCCACATGTTTGGTGTGTCTCCCAGGTAGCTTGTGGCAAACTGTAAACAATACTTTTTATGGATATCTTTGAGAAATGGCTTTCTTCTTGCCACTATTCCCTTAAGGCCAGATTTGTGAAGTGCCTGACTGATTGTTGTCCTATGGACAGACTCTCCCACCTCAGCTGTAGATCTCTGCAGGTCATCCAGAGTGATCATGGGCCTCTTGGTTGCATCTCTGATCAGTCTTCTCCTTGTTTGAGATGAAAGTTTAGAGGGACGGCCGGGTCTTGGTAGATTTGCAGTGGTATGATACTCCTTCCATTTCAATATGATCACTTGCACAGTGCTCCTTGGGATGTTTAAAGCTTGGGAAATCTTTTGTTATCCAAATCCAGCTTTAAACTTCTCCACAACAGTATCACGGACCTGCCTGGTGTGCTCCTTGGTCTTCATGATGCTCTCTGTGCTTTAAACAGAACCCTGAGACTATCACAGAGCAGGTGCATTTATATGGAGACTTGATTGCACACAGGTGGATTCTATTTATCTTCATCGGTCATTTAGGACAATATTGGATCATTCAGAGATCCTCAATTAACTTCTGGAGTGAGTTTTCTGAACTGAAAGTAAGTGGGCCGAATAATTTTGCACTCCCAACTTTTCAGTTTTATTATTACAAAAAAAAGTTTAAATGATCCAATAAATTTTGTTCCACTTCACAATTGTGACCCACTTGTTGATTCTTCACCAAAAATTTAAAATGTTATATCTTTTTTTGAAGCCTGAAATGTGGCAAAAGGTTAGAAAGGTTCCAGGGGGCCAAATACTTTTGCAAGGCACTATAAATATATATACAGTACAGACCAAAAGTTTGGACACACCTTCTCATTCAAAGAGTTTTCTGTATTTTCATGACTATGAAAATTGTAGATTCACACTGAAGACATCAAAACTATGAATTAACACATGTGGAATTATATACTTAACAAAAAAGTGTGAAACAACTGAAAATATGTCTTATATTCTAGGTTCTTCAAAGTAGCCACATTTTGCTTTGATTACTGCTTTGCACACTCTTGGCATTCTCTTGATGAGCTTCAAGAGGTAGTCACCTGAAATGGTTTTCACTTCACAGGTGTGCCCTGTCAGGTTTAATAAGATGGATTTCTTGCCTTTTAAATGGGGTTGGGACCATGAGTTGTGTTGGGCAGAAGTCAGGTGGATACACAGCTGATAGTCCTACTGAATAGACTGTTAGAATTTAAAGAAAGTAAAGAAAAACGAGTGGCCATCATTACTTTAAGAAATGAAGGTCAGTCAGTCCGAAAAATTGGGAAAACTTTGAAAGTGTCCCCAAGTGCAGTCGCAAAAACCATCAAGCGCTACAAAGAAACTGGCTCACATGAGGACCGCCCAAGGAAAGGAAGACCAAGAGTCACCTCTGCTGTGAAGGATAAGTTCATCTGAGTCACCAGCCTCAGAAATCACAGGTTAACAGCAGGTCAATGCCACACAGAGTTCTAGCAGCAGACACATCTCTGCAACAACTGTTAAGAGGAGACTGTGTGCAGCAGGCCTTGATGGTAAAATAGCTGGTAAAATAGCTGTTGGGAAACCACTGCTAAGGACGGGCAACAAGCAGAAGAGACTTGTTTGGGCTAAAGAACACAAGGAATGGGCATTTCATTTTTGTTAAGATTTACACATTAGATGCATTTTTGAACAGAATAAAATCTTTTTTTGTGTTGCCATTTTCAGAGAGCCATATTTTCTTTTATTTTTTGGGTGATTGTCTCAGGTAGGGTCTAATTTTTTGCGGGACAAGATGACGGTTTGATTGGTACCATTTTGGGGTAAATACTCCTTTTTGATCGCCTGCTATTACACTTTTTGTGAGGCAAGAGGGAAAAAATGGCTGTTTTGGCATAGTTTTTTTAAATTTTTTTACAGCATTCACCTGGGAGGCCATCTCATGTAATATTTTTATAGAGCAGGTTGTTATGGACGCGGTGATACCAATATGTCTAACCGTTTTATTTTTATTAAGTTTTACACAGATGCATTTTTGAACAGAATAAAATCTTTTTTTGTGTTGCCATTTTCTGAGAGCCATATTTTTTTTGTTTTTTGGGCGATTGTCTCAGGTAAGGTCTATTTTTTGCAGGACGAGATGACGTTTGATTGGTACCATTTTGGGATTAATATGTCTTTTTGATCGCTTGGTATTACACTTTTTGTGAGGCAAGGTGATCAGAAAATGGCTTTTTTTGCATTGTTGTTTTGTTTAATTTTTTACGGCGTTTACCTAGCGGGGTGAGTCATGTGATATTTTTATAGAGCCGGTCGATACGGACGTGACGATACCTAATATGCCGGCGTTTCTTTTTTTCCCTATTTTTTACAATTTTTTTTAACTTTATTTTGGGAAAATTACGCTTTTTTTTTACTTGAAACTTTTATTTTTTTTGTTAAACTTTATTTTTTTAACTTCTTTTTTTACTTTATTTTTTTGTCCCAGTCTGGGACTTCAACTTTTGCGGGTCTGATCTACTGCACAATGCATTACAATACTTCTGTATTGTAATGCATTGGCTATAAGTGTATTA
The DNA here is from genome assembly GCA_900303285.1 of Rhinella marina. Taxonomy (NCBI): domain Eukaryota; kingdom Metazoa; phylum Chordata; class Amphibia; order Anura; family Bufonidae; genus Rhinella; species Rhinella marina. The sequence continues at coordinate 21,041 of ONZH01021087.1, forward strand.
CACAGTGTAATACACTTACAGCTTCCTGCCTGTGAGATTCAGGGGGCTGGATCTCACAGTCTTCCGTAGAAGGCAGCCCGATGCCTAAGGAAGGCATCCGGCTGCCTTCCCTGCCATCGGGTCCCCGTCACAGCAGCGCGGGGACCCGATTTGCTCTCTCTCCCAGCGCCGACATCGCACTGACCGCGGCAGTGTGAGGGTTAATGCACCGACATCATGGGTATCACCGTGACCGAAAACGCCCGTACTTTTAAATATAAAAAAAAAAAAATTCCAATACGGCAAATTGTGTGGCGGAAAAAAGCGTCCAAATGGCGATTTGCCGTTTTTTGTCGCTTTTTTTTTCTAAAAAAAATTAAATAAAAAGTGATCAAAAAGTCATACACACCCCAGAATGGTATCAATAAAAACTTCAGATCATCCCGCAAAAAATGAGCCCCCATAGAGCTCTGTAAACATAAATACCAAAAAGTTATAGGGGTCAAGATTTGACAAGGAAAAAAAAACTTTCTAATTATTTTATCACTATGAAAACGCAGGAAAAACTATACATATTAGGTATTGCCGTATTCGTACTGACCAGTAGAATGAAAGTAATGGATCAGTTTTAATGCACATCGAACGCTGTAAATAAGAAACCCGTAGAACTGTAGCGGAATAGCGTTTTCTTTGCAATTTCACCCAGTTTGGAATTTTTTTCCCGCTTCCCACTACACCATATGCAATATTAAATGGTGGTGTTGGAAAGTACAACTTGTCCCGCAAAAAACAAGCCCTCATACAGCTGTGTGAACAGAAAAATTATTGTTATGGCTGTTTGAAGGCAGGGAGCGCAAAACGAAAATGCATAACCGAAAAAACCTCCGGGCGCGAAAGGGTTAATTCAGGCCACCCTCAAAAGAAGGACTTAAAAGCAACCCCCTCCGAAGTCCCGCTAAACCACGCCCCCAATCCGGTCAGATCACGCCCCCTCCCACTCCGCAGCCAATGGGGATTGAAAAAATGAAGGTATAAATCAACTAATGTCAGCTGCATTGACTTTCTCTCTGCAACGACAAACACAAACACTAAATGAAATAGACGAAATATACCCAGGCGAAGCCGGGTCCTTCTGCTAGTATATATATATATATACTAAACAAATACTAAACAAAAAATGGCAGCAGCACTAGATAAGCCATGACACATAAAATGAACATGAAATGAACATATGAAGAAGTAAAAAAGCATAACTGCTATGTAGTAAATAAAGTGGAAGCTCTTAGCGCATATAAATGATCATAAATATGTCGGGCTCATCCACCAACGATCAAGGTGGCTTCCAATCGGATGAGTCCTACACTAACACTGACCTGCATCCTACACAAACCGGCAGGCCCATATCAGGAGAACACCATACCTGGTCAGAAGCTGCACCAGTGTGAACAGGAGTGCTAAATTCCCAGAGGAGGCCAGTCCTCCTCTATATATACATAATTGCAAAAAACGGACAGCACCTCCTACAGATGAGAGTCAGGTGCAAGCTACCTGCTGGCTAATTAAATACTAAACAAAAAATGGCAGCAGCACTAGATAAGCCATGACACATAAAATGAACATGAAATGAACATATGAAGAAGTAAAAAAGCATAACTGCTATGTAGTAAATAAAGTGGAAGCTCTTAGCGCATATAAATGATCATAAATATGTCAGGCTCATCCACCAACGATCAAGGTGGATTCCAATCGGATGAGTCCTACACTAACACTGACCTGCATCCTACACAAACCGGCAGGCCCATATCAGGAGAACACCATACCTGGTCAGAAGGTATATCTCTATATATTAGAGATGAGCAAATGTATTCGCCACTTCGTAGATCCGTATCGAATCTTGGGATTTTTCAGCTGTGAAGCAAATCCGAATATTAGTCGATTTGCTTTGGCTTTGTACGCATTCGCTACGTAGTTTGTCCTATAAATTATACGCAATTGCGTACAAATTAGTTACTGTATACGCTGTTGCGTACGAATTCAATTTAGTAGTGATCTTTTACTGTTCGTTCGTTTATCATGCTAAAAGCCCGGGAAGAAAGTGGTCACCTGACCTAGTAGGCTGGGCTTGCTCTGATTGGCTCAGGCTCAGTAAGCCAGTGACGCTTCATTTCTGCTGCGACTGCTGAGGCGAGCAGAAGCACTGTTGTGAATTTGTGAAGTTCAGAGACGCAGTGTTCTTCTAACTGGGGTGTAATTGTAGTGGGAACCTATCATACATATATCAGGGATACTGCAGGGCCAGGTCAGGGCTAGTAAATAATCAGGCAGGGAGAGAGAGACAGGGAGAGACAGGGAGAGACAGGGACAAAGACCAGCTGCAGGGCCACAGAGTGAATTAAAAAATCTTTGGCATGGATAAGCAAAAGGGGTCCAGTTCCAGCCAGACTTTGAGCTTTAAAAAAAAGGAGAAGGTGACACAGGGCAGTGCCAGCAGTGCCAAAAGACCTGTAGCCGGAGCATCTGCTAGTAATATTCCCAATACTTGGCCGTTGTTCCACTGGGCTAACCCACTAAGGCGCAACACTGTAGTGGAGGAGAAAGCAGATGAGGTAGTGGAGTCGATGGCACGCTCATCTCAGTCTCAGCCGGATGATCTGCTGATATAGTGTCCATATGTAGCCAGGGGTCTGACTCGTCCTGCTCCACCATTCCACTCAAGCAAACCCCGTCATTTTCTGCCACCTCTCGGGCTTCAGTGTTCCCTCCTAGTGGTGTCCCTTCAGCAATTTCTAGGAAAAAAAGCCACCGAAGCCCAACTTATAATCCCGCTGTTATAGAGGACAGCCTCCCTGAGGATTTCTTAGAGGGCAGTCAGATTTTGGACTGCCCAGAATTGTCAGTTGGTGGGGAACAGCCTAATTTGCAAAAATGTGTTGTGGAGGAGTCTGATGAGGAATCTGATGTGTTAGGCCGGAGGACCTGTGAAGCGGAGAAGGATTTGAGTTCAGAGGAGGAGGGTGGTACTAGTAGTGGCAGCAACAGAGGGCAGAGGCGAGTTAGGCCCAGGGCTAGTGCTTCCCTGGAAAGTAGCAAGACCCCAAATATAGTGGGCTGGCACCAGGAAGTAAGCGTGCGAGAAGCTTGGCCAGCTGTGGAGGGCGCACGTCGGGTGTGTGGAAGTATTTTACCACTCTGCCGGGGGATAGCAGTATGGCCACGTGTAATTTCTGTAAGCAGTTGGGACCACTGCTCTGTGGAACCATTTGAAGCGGCGTCATGCCGGCAATTTAGAGCAGCCCAATAATAGTAAAGAGCTGGTCAGGCAGGCCGCATCCAGGGTCATAGCTCAGCCCGCATCCCGGGGTTTAAGTAGTACATCCACCTCATCATCGCCCAGTGCGTGCATGTCTCCACCTCCTCTCATTCGGCAGCCGTCCATTGCCGAGTGTGTGGCCAGGAAGCAGTTTTATGCCACAAGTAATCCGACAGTGCGCAAACTGAACGGTCACCTGACAAAGTTGCTGGCTGTGTAGTCTCTGCCGTACCAGCTGGTTGACTGCCCAGCTTTTAGGGAGCTAATGGCTTGCGCTCAGCCACGCTGTTGCAGCGACTCCTAGAGCAGCGTAGAGCAGTGGACGATTTTGCAGCAGCCAGAATCTTCCAGCATAAGGAGCAGGTGTGGCTTTGATTTCCAGCAGTGGAGGCTGGTCCGAGATGCCTGCACTGTTCTAAGGCCCTTAGAAGAAGCCACCAAATTGGTCAGCCGGGACAGCTGCGGTGTGAACGACGTAATTTCAATAATATTTGTGCTGGAAAAGACACTCACGCTCATGCAGCAGGGGGCAATGGGGGAAGAAAATCCTGGTCATTTGTCTACCGGCCACCATGCTGTCACTGTAGGGGAGCCCAACGCCAAAGTTCCCTTGTGGAGCAGGATGAGGATGAGGAGCTTCAGTTAGAGGAGGGGGAAGAAGAGGAGGATTTTAATGAGGGTGATGTTGATGACCAGGACGAGGAGGAGGAGGAGACACAGGTGGAGGATGAGGATGATGACACTTTCAGGGACACAGCAGAGAGAGGCTGAGATGGAAAGAAGTGACCTCTCAGGCACGCTGGGCAGGATGGCGAGTTGTATGCTCACATGCTTACGCACTGACAGGCGTATCCTAAACATAAGGCAGACTGACGAATACTTGCTGGCGATGCTTCTGGACCCGCGGTATCAATCCAACATGGGGGATTGTTTTCCTCCCCAGGAAAGGGAAGAGAAATTAGTCTCATTGCGGGAGAAGCTATGTAGTAACCTGGCCAGAGCTTTCAGCCAGCCCCAGCAGGCTGTCAGCTTGTCTGAGAAGGAGGTCCAGCCGAGTAATCCACCTTCTGCCACAACCAGCAGCAGACAGTTAAACCTAATGAGTATGATGCAGGAATTTTTCTCTGTAGGCTCCCAACAGCTGCAGCCAAGTGAGCAGGCCCAGATCACCCGCCTCAATGAGCAGGTTCAGGCTTACCTGCAGTCTGGCTCACAAAGCCTCTTCTCAGACCCCCTGGACTTCTGGGCAGGCAGATTACAACAGTGGCCAGAACTGTCCCACTATGCACTAGGGCTTCTTTCCTGCCCAGCCTCAAGTGTCATGTCAGAGAGGGTTTTTAGTGCCGCTGGGGGGGTGGTGACACCCAAAAGGACAAATCTGTCACCAGGCAGTGTTCAAAAAAATACCTTTATAAAAATGAATAAAGGCTGGATTACATCCAAATTTCATACTCCTCTTGCTGATGCTGGTGATTAGATCCGGCCTTGCAGGGCAGAATAGTCTGAGTGCTGTTTTCCCACTGTTGCTGTCAGCCGGGCCATAATTTTACAGCCAAATGTCTAGTGTCATGTCACGGGCTGTGCAAACCCGAAGTCTACAAAACCCTTTTTCAAAAGCAAACACTGTTGTCTACCTCCTCCTCCGATTTCTACGTTTGTAGCTTTTGTTAGTTAACGTTACCCCCATAATTAATGTTTTCATGGATCTGTTCACCACCAGGCCTTCAACCATAATGTTTTCATGGGTCTGTTCACCACCAGACCTTCAACCATAATGTTTTCAAGGGTCTGATCACCACCAGTCCCTCAAAAATAATGTTTTCATGGGTCTGTTCACCACCAGTCC
>ONZH01021088.1:0-25775 GCA_900303285.1 Rhinella marina
ACAGGGTGTCAGTCAGTTCTACCATATTTCATGCACGTCACGTTCCCAAAAAAACAAAATATAAAAAAAAAATTATTATTTCAGTTGTTTTAGCTCAGTGATACAAATCCATTTTATTTTTTTATATTTTGTTTTTTTGGGAACGTGACGTGCATGAAATATGGTAGAACTGACTGACACCCTGTTAACGGTGGCTATTTAGTCTGTGACCCAGACAAATGTCACACAGAGAATTTTTGTGGATCAAGCGGTAGATGATATTGGTAGCAAATGACTTAGTTGTATTGAGTGACGTACAGAAAGTGTCACCTGGACAGTATATATGGATTGGAGTGAGTCAGTGCTGAACTGTGACACACAGAATGGTTCCACAGTGCTGTGTGCAATGGATTTGTATCACTGAGATAGAACAAAAAAAAAAAAAAACAGGGTTCGATATGGCGATAGCGGCACTACAAGTGCCAGCCAGCCAAGTGACAAAAAATAAATAAATAAAATGTCTTCTAGCCCTTAGAAGGGCTGTTGGGTTCTTTGTGGGTGATCCCTGCCTAACAGACAACTAAATGCAGGCCCTAACACTGTCTCTGAAAGGCAGCAGCTCTATCCCTAACGACATCCAGACGGCATCTGAGCCGAGCGCCCGTGGCCAGTCGGTAGTATATTCCAGGGTCACCTGATCAGGCCAGCCAACCCCTGCTATCGACATGTAAGGGCCCCACGTGATGCTGGGTGTACTGTAGAGTCTCCTGGCTTGTGATTGGCTGTGTTTTTAGGCGCCAAAAAAGCACGATGCGGAAGTTGCCATTTCCTCGAGCATGGCGAGATACTCGTCCGAGCATCGAGCAGTTACGAGTACCCTAATGCTCGAACGAGCATGTTCGCTCATCTCTAATAACAATGCTTTGAACTTTTGACTTTCAGGCTCCATATCTCACCATCCACTATAGCTTTGAACGTGAGACTAGAATCATTCATTTTGTACAGTGTTCCTCAACGCCAGTCCTCACGGCCACACCTACCGGTTATGATTTGACAATATCCCACAGAATGAGTACCTGTTGTAAATCCTGATGCACTGACACTAATTATATCACCTACTGAGTACTAAGGAAATCCTGAAAACATGATCGGCTGGTGGGCCCTGAGGACTGCTGGAGTTGAGGAGCCCTGATTTTATAGACAATCATCTTGGCTGTCTCGTATGTAAATTGGACTTGCAACTTTTTAGCATATGATTAGCTATGCAGATGCTTGCCATGCAACTGCATTGTTACTGTTTTGCTCCTAAAATTCTAAATTGTAATTTTTATTATTTTGTTAGTATTTTGTAAATTTACCTTTGGCTTTCAACACTGCCTGAATCCTTCTGGGCATGCTCTCGATCAGATTTAAGCATGTATTGACCAAAATCTGTTCCCAGGTCTCTTCTACATGTTCCTAATGTTGGTGCACATTGGTTGACTTACTTGGGTACGAATACAACTTTTTCTTCAAGTCTATCCACAAGTGTTTGATTGGGTTGAGGTCTGGGGACTGTGGGGCCCAATCCAGTGTAGTATCAATGAGTTACTGGAAAGAGGTCTGGTTTGCATGTTATTTTTCCAGAGAAGAGTTATACGGAGACATTTTGAGGGTCAGTTATCAAACTCATGTAAAGTAGAACTTGCTTAGGTGCCCATAGCAACCAATCAGATTCCTCCTTTCATTTTCCAAAGGAGCTGTCCAAAATGAAAGGTGGAATCTGATTGGTTGCTATGGGCAAATAAGCCAGTTCTACTTCACACCAGTTTGATAAATCACCCCCTTTGTTTTTTTGTTTTATTTTTTTTCCTTTAGGGAGGAGGACTGATTTGAACATCTCTTTTACAGAGGAGCATTTCCTGTTGCTCTCTGTCTCTGATTTGCTCCAAACAATTCTCAAGAAATTTGGATTAGTTAGAATATGACTTTTTTTTTTTTAAATTCAGGACAAATTCAGAATCGATTCACTCAATTCTAATATACCCGAGAATCTGAATTGTGGCTTCACAATGAGGTAGCTATGCAAGCAATGCATTGCATCCTACTCTATACTTGATGTCAAAAGTTATGGAAACGCCCAATGGAAAGCTACAATGCAGATGTGAATAGCCTTAAAGAGGTTAGCCCATATTATACATTGGGGGCATATTGCCAGTGGAGTTTGGAATGAAAGCACTTAGAAACACAGGTAAGAAACGAACAGTTTTAAACAGAAATAAATCTTTTTCAAAAATCCTTGAAAGGGGTTATGTCATATCATATATTAGGGGCATATCACCAGGATATCCCCTCAATGTCTGATAGGTGAGGGTCCCACTTATGGGTCCCACACCTATCTTTAAAACTAAGCCCGCAAAGAGGAGAGCGGTCTGCGCATGCATTTCTATGGGAGTGCCGAAAATAGCTGAGCAGCACAGCCACTGGTCTATTTACATATGGGATTGTAGCTATTCCTCGGCCATAGGGACTTAATGGGGGGGCACACAGGTTACGGCAAGCTCTGCCAAAAATTGAATTCTTAAGGCTGGGGCTACATGGTTTCATGTGCCGTGCAACATGAAGATTTTGATGTTGTGCTGCCACTCTGCATGTAATGATTGAGCTGTGATGTGACACACAACATGCTGAGACTGTTGCAAAAAAGTTTTTGGGGAAATTTTGAAAATTTGATATTTGGATTAGAGGTCACAGGTCACAAGTGGCATGCAACTTTGCCATCATAAACCACAATACAAGTTGCATGCAACTGCAATTTGCATGCGACTTGGCTGTATTTTTAGGATGGGGCTGTATGGCAACGTTGATCACTAGAGATGAGTTAAGCTTACAATAATTCAATTTGGATGCTTTGCCGAATTTCACAAAGTATTTTCTTTGTAAGTAGAGGGTGCAATGATGGGGAACGGAGATTGCCTCTCCCACTATCACTGAACCCCTCAGATGCCGCATTCATCACTGATCACGTCATCTGAAATAAAAAATGAGGGCTTTCAGGGGTTGTTCAGTTTAAAAAAAAATACTCACCTTATCCATTTGAACGTGAAGAGGCCGCCACGGCCATCTTGATTGAAAATCCCAGGAGAAACCTTGTGCATTGCATCATGACATCATCACGCTGACTTGCGTGGTGACATATTATATCACCGCTCCCTAGATTTTGCGTGGGGATCTTCAATCAAGATGGCTGCGGTGACCACTTTGCACTCAAATGGATAAGGTGAGTATATTTTTTTACCGCCATTTCAATTAAAAATGAATCGTTACCATGAAGCACAAGGAAATTCGGCTTCATGGCAAATCGGATTTTCCTATTGATGATGAACACTATTGATCACCATGAAGAGAAATAATGTTGATTGACATATGAGCACAAGGACTAAGAAAATGAGCATAACCTTCCCACAACCTTCCAAAATTGACTTTGGAAACATTAGGGATACATTCCATTTGTAAAAATGTTTTCATTTCAGATTAATGGTCACAAATCTATTCTGTGAATAATTGCAATTGTTATGAGGTCAGTACATAACATTAGAACTCTAGTAATACCACTGCATCTATGTTCATATCTAGAATGTATTGAGGACACTGAATCTCATTTCAAATAAACCAGATGTGACAGCATAGAAAAACCACTTGGTTATTTAGTCTTTGCTTTTAATAGCTGCTGTAGGATCAAATACTTCAGATGACCTTTGATGTATATATGAAAAAGACAAGATGAGACATTAAGATTATTATAATCATGAACTACGCATATTATAGCTTTTATGAAATGAGTGACAGCAAAGATGTATTTGCTACTATTAGAAATGTCTTTATTAGAAATGTCTTTATGTTCCTTAAGCCTCCTTCATGCACATTTTTTCCTGTGTTTTAAGGCTCATGCACGCGACTGTTTTTTTCTGCATCTGATCCCCATTTTTTGTGGATTGGATGGGGACCCATTCACTTCAATTGGCCCGCAAAAGATGCAGACAGCACACCGCGTGCTGTCCGCATCCGTATGTACATTCTGTGGCCCCACAAAAAATAGAATATGTCATATTTTTGTCAGTTTTACAGACAAGGATAGGACAGTTCTATATAGAGTGGGGAAAATAAGTATTTGATACACTGGTGATTTTGCATGTTTTCCCACCTACAAAGAATGGAGAGGTCTGTAATTTTTATAATAGGTATACTTCAACTGTGAGAGTCAGAATCTAAAAAAAAAATCCAGAAAATCACATTGTATAATTTTTAAATAATTCATTTGCATTTTATTGCATGTGATAAGTATTTGATACAATAGAAAAACAGAACTTAATATTTAGTACAAAAACATTTGTTTGCAATTACAGAGGTCAAACATTTCCTGTAGTTCTTGACCAAGTTTGCTCACTCCTCCATACAGACCTTCTCCAAATATTTCAGGTTTCGAGGCTGTCACTGGACTACATTGAGTTTCAGCTCCATCCAAAGATTTTTGATTTGGTTCAGGTCTGGAGACTGGCTAGACCACTTTAGGACTTTGGAATGCTTCTTACAGAGCCACTCCTTAGTTGCCCTGGCTGTGTGTTTTGGGTCATTGTCATGCTGGAAGACCCAGCCATGACCCATCTTCAATGCTTTTACTGAGGGAAGAAGGTTGTTGGCCAAAATCCTGCGATACATGGCCCCATCCATTCTCCCTTCAATATGATGAAGTCGTCCTGTCCCCTTTGCAGAAAAGCACCCCCAAACTATGATGTTTCCATCCTCATGCTTTACGGTTGGGATGGTGTTCTTGGAGTTGTACTTATCCTTCTTCTTCCTCCAAACACGGCGAGTGGAGTTGATACCAAAAAGTTCTATTTTGGTCTCATCTGACCACATGACCTTCTCCCATGTCTCCTCTGGATCATCCAGATGGCCATTGGTGTACTTCAAACTGGCCTAGACATGTGCTGGCATGAGCAGGGGGACATTGCATGCCATGCAGGATTTTAATCCATGACAGCGTACTGTGCTACAAACGGTAATCTTTGAGACTGTAGTCCCAGCTCTCTGCAGGTCATTGACCAGGTCCTCCCATGTAGTTATGGGTTGATTCCTGACTTTTCTCAGAATCATCCTTGCCCCACGAGGCGATATCTTGCATAGAGCCCAAGACCGAGGAAGATTGACAGTCATCTTGTGTTTCTTCCATTTTCTAATAATTGTGCCAACAGTTGTTGCCTTCTCACCAAGCTGCTTGCCTATTATCCTGTAGCCCAGCCAAGCCTTGTGTAGATCTACAATTTTGTCACTGGTGTCTTTAGACAGCTCTTTGGTCTTGGCCATGATGGAGAGGTTGGAGGGTGATTGAATGAGTGTGTGGACAGGTGTCTTTTATACAGGTAACCAGTTTAAACAGGTGCAATTAATACAGGTAATGAATGCAGAGTATTAGGGCTTCTTAAAGAAGAACTAACAGGTCTGTGAAAACCAGAATTCTTGCTGGTTGGTAGATGATCAAATACTTTTTTCATGCAATAAAATGCAAATTAATTATTTAAAAATGTGATTTTATGGATTTTTTTTTTTTTTTAGATTATGTCTCTCACAGTTGAAGTGTACCTACGATAAAAATTACAGACCTCTCCATTCTTTGTAGGTGGGAAAACTTGCAAAATCACCAGTGTATCAAATACTTACTTTCCCCGCTGTAGGGCAGGACAAAATGCAGAATGCACACTGATGGTATCCAGTTTTGTGGATTAATTTTGGACTGCAAAAACTAGTGTTATAAATGAATATATAACCAATATAGCAACTAACAGAACTTTTCTGCCTAGCTAGAAGTTAGTATATATGCAGCAGAAGTGGCCCAAATAGTAATGTTACCCCACAGTGCCACCCAGTAGTAATGTCCCCAATGCCACCCCACAATAGCAATGTCCTCCACAGTCCTCCCAAGGATTGTCACCAAGTAACCAAAGAAGGAAAAAAAGCATACTCACCAAGTTCAAATTGGTATGGAGGTGGGCAGTTGTGCTGAAGTCAGCGCACAGCATCCTAGTATAGGTGCGCACCATAACATCATTGCACCTGCCTGCACCAGGATTTACTGTCTCACAGACCTCAGACCTAGTGAGGCCTGTGAGGGTGAAGATTGGGGCAGGGAACCATCGACTTCCATTACAACCCACCACCACCACCACCACAGTATTCAGTGGGACTTGTGGCCCCATGGAGAACCAGATTGTTATTTACTCTGCTGTTGGCTCTACATAGTAAAGTGCCGCCCCACAAGTTCCAGACGCACTAGGCATGTGCCCTCAGGTGCCTTATTGTAAATATGGCCCTGCCTATTATGACCAGAGATGCTGGGCAACCTGTAATATGCATGTTGTCTTTTTCTATAATTTTCATTTTTTTGTTTTTAAGTTGACATTCGTCCTCAAGATCAATGTTTGCTACATAAGCCTACACAAATGGTTGAACAGAATTGAAAAAATGTGAAGATCTCCAAAGACTGTTCTTTTGTAGTGTTGAGCGAGCATGCTCGGCCGAACTCGCTGTTCGGCCGAGCATGCCTATGCTCGGGTCCGCTCGGTGTTCGGCTGAACACCGAGTGTACTCGAGCGCAATGCTCGAGTCTCTTCCCCGCACGTTCGTTCGCTGCTACGCAGCGAATAAATGTGCGGGAGAGTACTGAATTCACTATAATGTTGATTTGTACGCTAATGCTACACATTGTATGCTAATGCGTCCGAATTTGTATGCTAATGCTACGCATTATACGCTAATGCGTATGAATTTGTATGCTAATGCTACGCATTGTATGCTAATGCGTACAAATTTGTATGCTAATGCTAAGCATTGTACACTAATGCGTACGGATTTGTATGCTAATGCTATGCATTGTACGCTAATGCGTATGAATTTGTATGCTAATGCTACGCATTGTACGCTAATGCGTACAAATTTGTATGCTAATGCTACGCATTGTACGCTAATGCGTACAAATTTGTATGCTAATGCTACGCATTGTACGCTAATGCGTACAAATTTGTATGCTAATGCTACGCATTGTACGCTAATGCGTACAAATTTGTATGCTAATGCTACGCATTGTACGCTAATGTGTACGAATTTGTATGCTAATGCTACGAATTGTGCGCTAATGCGTACAAATTCAGTTAGTTAGCATACTTTTACGAGTGAAAGGAGTAAAAGAGGAGAAGTCGCGATTCTGACCTTTTTCTATTAACCAGACACCCTCCCCTCTTCCGGGGTGGGGGTGCCTGGTTTAAACCCATTGACTAACATTATGCTCGGGTGCTCGGCCAAGCACTTGAGCACCCCCTAGTGCTCGGCCAGAGCACCCGAGCATATGAGCACAGAGGTGCTCGCTCAACACTATTCTTTTGATAACTGCTCAATTTTTTTTACAAATAATCAGCAATTTACATGCATTGAGTGCAGTTTCAATTAATATATTCAGTAGTTGTCGATTTATAAAAAAAATTGTGGCAGATCTACAAGACTAAGCATACATTATCCTATGCCTCTAAGTTATGTTTCCTGTGAACCATTTTAGAAAACAAGAATTATCACTTTGGTGTTGTAGAATAATGAGATCAGCTATTTACAGTGCCTTGCAAAAGTATTTGGCCCCTGGAACTTTTCAACCTTTTGCCACATTTCAGGCTTCAAACAAAAAGATATAACATTTTAAATTTTTGGTGAAGAATCAGCAACAAGTGGGGCACAATTGTGAAGTGGAACGAAATTTATTGGATCATTTAAATTTTTTTTTGTAATAATAAAACTGAAAAGTTGGGCGTGCAAAATTATTCGGCCCATTTACTTTTAGTTCAGAAAACTCACTCCAGAAGTTCATTGAGGATCTCTGAATGATCCAATGTTGTCCTAAATGACTGATGAAGATAAATAGAATCCACCTGTGTGTAATCAAGTCTCCGTATAAATGCACCTACTCTGTGATAGTCTCAGGGTTCTGTTTAAAGCACAGAGAGCATCATGAAGACCAAGGAACACACCAGGCAGGTCCGTGATACTGTTGTGGAGAAGTTTAAAGCCGGATTTGGATACCAAAAGATTTCCCAAGCTTTAAACATCCCAAGGAGCACTGTGCAAGCGATCATATTGAAATGGAAGGAGTATCAGACCACTGCAAATCTACCAAGAGCCGGCCGTCCCTCTAAACTTTCATCTCAAACAAGGAGAAGACTGATCAGAGATGCAGCCAAGAGGCCCATGATCACTCTGGATGAACTGCAGAGATCTACAGCTGAGGTGGGAGAGTCTGTCCATAGGACAACAATCAGTCGAACACTTCACAAATATGGCTTTTATGGAAGAGTGGCAAGAAGAAAGCCATTTCTCAAAGATATCCATAAAACGTCTTGTTTACAGTTTGCCACAAGCAACCTGGGAGACACACCAAACGTGGAAGAAGGTACTCTGGTCAGATGAAACCAAAATCGAACTTTTTGGAAACAATGCAAAACGATATGTTTGGCGTAAAAGCAACACAGCTCATCACCCTGAACACACCATCCCCACTGTCAAACATGGTGGTGGCAGCACCATGGTTTGGGCCTGCTTTTCATCAGCAGGGACAGGGAAGATGGTTAAAATTGATGGGAAGATGGATGGAGCCAAATACAGGACCATTCTGGATGAAAACCTGTTGGAGTCTGCAAAAGACCTGAGACTAGGACGGAGATTTATCTTCCAACAAGACAATGATCCCAAACATAAAGCAATATCTACAATGGAATGGTTAAAAAATAAACGTATCCAGGTCTTAGAATGGCCAAGTCAAAGTCCAGACCTGAATCCAATTGAGAATATGTGGAAAGAGCTGAAAACTGCTGTTCACAAACGCTCTCCATCCAACTTCAAAGAGCTTGAGCTGTTTTGCAAGGAAGAATGGGCAAGAATTTCAGTCTCTAGATGTGCAAAACTGATAGAGACATACCCCAAGCGACTTGCAGCTGTAATCGCAGCAAAAGGTTGCGCAACAAAGTATTAATGCAAGGGGGCTGAATAATTTTGCACGCCCCACTTTTCAGTTTTATTATTACAAAATAAGTTTAAATGATCCAATAAATTTCGTTCCACTTCACAATTGTGACCCACTTCTTCTTCACCAAAAATGTAAAATGTTATATCTTTTTGTTTGAAGCCTGAAATGTGGCAAAAGGTTGAAAAGTTCCAGGGGGCCGAATACTTTTGCAAGGCACTGTAACACTCAACTGCTTCTTAGGTAAGAGTAAGAAAAAAATCTGTGCTGTAGACATCCATGGTACTTGGCTAGCCAATACATGATTCTAGTGATATTATATACTTTATGTACTATGCTACTGATTAGTGATTAAAAGCTTCATTAGCAAGGGAAGAACATTTTTGAATGGAGGTAAGAATAGAAATATGAAGACACAGCTTAAAAAATATAAAATGTGTGTGTATAAAGTGACAAAAACTTACACTGAATATTGAAAACTTTAAATGGTGATTATGCAGAAAATAAAGGTGAGTAACAATAGTTAAAAGGGTATTCTGATTGTTTTAAGTTCTTCCCTATCCACAGGATAGGGGATAACTATTAGATCAGTGGGATCCTACTTCTGGGACTCCTACAGATCACAAGAACGGGAGCCCGTTCCCTCTTCAGCCTCCCTGAAATGAACAGAACGGCCAGTCGCACATGCGTGTGGCCACTCCATTAAATTCTATGGGAGTTCCAGAGATAGCTGAGCGCTAATATTCATTAAAGAGTATCTTTTACCGCCTTAGTACAGCATAAAGTGATGAAAGATACAGTATACTGATTAAAGCATTCTATCTGTTATATGTGTGGGAGGTGTAGTTTTAGAGAAACCTATACTTTATTAGTTGCAGTGCTTGAGTCCTCTGCATATTTTGCACAACTGTCAAATCCTTTCAAATCCTTGGTATTCATGAGTTGTGGTCTAACCTTCAGCCTCTCATGAAGTATGCACCAAATAACGAGAAACCTGTCATTCAGAGTGTTCTGTCCTCCTTATGTGTGAGAGAGGCATAAGTTGACAGGCAACTAAACTCAATCCTAGCAATTCATTCGCTCGGGAGCAAGGTCCAACTTCAACTTTTATTGCAGGGATAGGTGAACCTAAGAAAGAAAAAAATACAACAATCTGCATTAACATATAAACATAAAATGCTAGATGGTAATGTGGACATACCAGTGATGCTACCGTAGACTTAGATGAGGAGGTTTGCTTCAGATGCTTCTAGTTCAGCAGGTACTGAGAGAAAAAATGGCTCCTACATGAGCTCACTTGATGATGTCACCAAGTCATGTGAAAGATACAGTCCTTAGGGACATACAGGGAATTGTATGCTAGCTAACTAAACTGATTGAATAGACAACCACTAGATGGAGCAATTACACTTGGAACACAAAGCATAATACATAAGAAACATAAGAAATATAGCTGAAGGCATGACACAGAGGCTGGAAGGTAGTGTTAGCCTTCTACTCACCAAGGACTGTGTGCATAAAATTGAGAGGACTCAAGTGCTCCAACCAATAAAATGTAAGATTCTCAAATGGTATGTTAAGCCATAGCGGTTAAGGTGCAGTTTAAAGCACCTCAAAACTGTATCATTATGAATGCATGAGTTTTTTTTAATTTTTGATGCAGTTGAGGTTTTTACAGGTGAAACATGTTAAATAAATAATTCACCTATAAAAACTGCAACCGTTTTAAAAACAGCTGCATGTATTTTTGCGATGATGCAGTTTTGATGTAGTTTAAGAAACTATCACCGTGTCACCAAATTCAGTCATTTAAGTTGCCAACACTAAGGCAGGGGCCACATGGAAACATGTATCACATGACAGCAAGTCTCACAAAAGTCGCACAACCAAAAACATTTGTGTGACTTGTCTGCTAGTTGCGGTTGCATCACTATTGTGGTTGTGTGGTGGTTTTTATGTTTTTATTATCTTTTTGTTTATTTTGTCTTTATTTATTTTTATTTTATACTCTGTGCCTCCATAAGGTCATTTAATTTTACATATTTTTTTTACATACTGTAAAGTGCTGATTTTTATGGTAACTGAGGCAGACAGTCCCAGTTACAGGGAGAAAACATGCCCCAGATCGGCTGTACAAGGGTGTTAAACCTGACACAATGTTTGGGTCTACTAAGACCCAGCAGCTTGTACAGACTACCAGCCCCAAATGATCACATGATTGCTGGGACCGGTGCAGAAAGCTGCATTATCACTTCCTGATCTCTATAAACAGCTTCATTGAGTGCTGTATGTAGATCGATGGGGAAGGCAGGACAGTGAAAAACCTTTCCTGCCTTCTCTATGGGGAGCACCAGCAGCATGCAACTGCAATTTCTGCACAGACATTTTAAAAAAATGAAGATCCACTGCATGGTCATTTATAGTCTAGGGCGGTTGGAATATGGTTAAAAAAACTGTTAAAACTAAATAAGGCTGAATAAGACAAAATCTTGAATAATGGGAGACCTTAAAAAAAACACAGCAGTGTCAGGTAGTGCAAACAAACATTTCCGTAACTATCTTATCTGAACATGGTTTGCAGAAATCTATGCACATGCTGGAAAAAAACTTTGAAATGGAAATGTGATGCGCACACTCAACACTCAGTTGCTATAGAGTAAAAACAAATGAGTAGGATTGGTAATACAATATGAAATGTATATATAAGCTCTTGGTTCTTCCAATGAAGATAGGTCAAGTGATGGATAGTATAAATTGTACAATTTAATTATTCTCAAGATAATAAAAAATAATGATTAAAATAAATACACACAAATACAAGATAAAAGTTGAAAAATGAAATAAAAAATAAAAAATATGAATAAAAAATAAGAAATAAAAAGGATCCTTTTTGGGACTTAATATTGGTCCAAAAACATATACTGTTATATGGAGGATATCAGTGTATAGATATATTGATATATGAATATATCTGAATTTTTTTTGAATATTATCCATATATATATCCTGCATATATTTTGTATATTTGCAACAGTATTGAATGTTGTCCTTTAGGCTCCGGCCTAAACAGACAACCCTGTCTTCTTCACACTAATGCGGGCTCCAGCCTATGCACAATTTTTGGAGGCTCCGGCCTAAACAGACAACCCTGTCTTCTTCACACTAATGCGGGCTCCGGCCTATGCACAATTTTTGGAGGCTCTGGCCTAAACAGACAACCCTGTCTTCTTAACTCTAATGGAGCCTGGTGTCAAAGCGGTGTAAGGCTGCCTCCACCTCAAAGTCTGTCGGGATATCTGTAGGGGTGGAAATAGTCATATTAGTGTGATCCAGTTAAAGGGGTTGTCCCACGAAAAAAATTCTAAACTTTCAAACAGCACCTGGATAATACTTTAGCACTTTTGGGGTGGTGGTGTTAGAGGGGCAGGTGGGTTCCTCTTTCGCTGTTGTGGTGGAGGAGGGTGAGAGGAGCTCATCTGTGGTGCAGCAGTTGTCAAAAATCATTAAATAATGGCATTACATTCAACAGTTGAACAGTTGTAACTTCTTATGTTGATATGTCTGAATAGTTTAGGGCTGGATCTCATTCCTAACCACTAGTGCTCTACTGTATCACTGCAGCTGCACTACCACATAGCCTGGATTAAAAATAAGTTAAATATGTTTATACTTACTAGAAGCTGCAGTAGGGGCCGTCCGTGCATGACGCTGGCGGTGACCTTGGTGACGCCGTCATTGACGTTGCTCTACAAAAAAAAAAAAACATACACAATTGTTATGATGACCATTTTTAATACTAACACTGTATACTACTATGAAGATATTATGGGTGAGAGGAGGGCCATATCCATTTTTATTTCTTCTAAATGGGTATTTATTGCAATATATATCATTATTGCAATAAATGTCTTAATATCGTTAACGTGGGAATACTTTTGATATCGCCGACTCACATTAGGTGCAGCATGAGCACGTTTTTGAGTCTGTGTGTAGGAGGAGGAAGCTAACTATGCAGTGGCATATATCTAAGGGTACTTTCTTTCACACTAGTGCATTTGCCGGATGCAAACGGGAGAAAGGCCAGCCCCATTAACAACAATGGAGGACGGCACTGATCCAGCCGCTATCCGGCAAGAACGCTGGGAATTGGCAGGAAAAATACTGCAGAACAGCCTGCAGGATCACCACCACATATGTGAAAGTAGCCTAAGTTAAATTACTGGGAAGGGGAACGTATCTGTCACGCTCTGGTGTGGAGGGTATAGCCACACCAAGTGTAAGAGGGAAGGGAAAAGACCAAACAAGGGAAATGGTCGCCTCCTGCAGGAATCCCTGAAACTAGGCCCTGGCTGACTACCAGTATGAACAGGCCTTAGTGGTAGGAGAGTTCATACACAGGAACCTAATAACAAACTGACCCTGTACAACCCTGCAGCTAGTGACAAGAGAAAGAGTAAATCTGTTCCTCCAAAAGGACGGACAAACAGGAAACTCTAGAAGGCAAAACCAAAACAGGGAAACGAAGGATAAACACAATAGGGAAAATAACACTTATCTTAATGCAGATATTGCAGCAACCGAATCTCAGTCGAGATCCACACCAAACACAACAATGACAGCAGAAAGTATAAACCGCAAGGAATACTGGGAGAGGAAGGGGTAAATAGGGGAAAGATAATTACCACACTCACAACAGCTGAGGGGAAGGGGTGTGGTAAACAGCAACCAAACCAAGATGAAAACATGTCAAATTATGTCACTTTTGAAAGTCTAGCCGAACGCCTGCAACCTGACGCAAGTATGTTCGTGACATTATCCCCCCTTTTACGGGTGACCTCCGGGCACCCAGGACCAACTTTATCAGGATGAAACCTGTGAAAGGCTTTCACCAAACGACTGGCATTCACGTCAGATGCCGGTACCCATGTCCTCTCTTCAGGTCCATAACCCTTCCAATGAACAAGATATTGAAGAGTCCCATGGAGAACTCGAGAATCAATGATCTTGACAATCTGGAATTCCAAATTACCATCCACCAAGACAGGCGTGGGTGGCAAGGGAGATGGCTCCAGAGGTTCAACATATCTCTTCAGCAAAGATCTGTGAAACACATTATGGATTTTCAGAGCCTGAGGAAGTTCAAGACGAAATGCTACAGGATTAATAATGGCCGTGATCTTATATGGGCCAATAAATCTTGGACCCAACTTCCAAGAAGGAACTTTCAACTTAATGTTCCTAGTTGACAGCCACACAGAATCACCCACACTTAGGTCCGGACCATTCATACGTCTCCTGTCAGCCACACGTTTGTACTTGTTACCCATATTTATCAAATTATTTTGAATTTTCTGCCATATAGATGACAATGATGACGAAAAACGTTCTTCCTCAGGAATAGCCATATGCACCAAAAAATGGTGACTTACCAGTGGAGTCCTGTCTGCGATTATTTATGGCAAACTCTGCCAGAGACAAAAACGAGGACCACTCCTCCTGGTTCTCAGAGACAAAACATCTCAAGTAAGTCTCCAGACTCTGATTGGTACGCTCAGTCTGTCCATTCGTCTGGGGGTGAAAGGCAGAGGAAAAAGACAGTTGTACCCCAAGCCGAGTACAGAATGCCTTCCAGAATCTGGACACAAACTGAGTCCCACGATCAGAGACCACGTCAGTGGGAATGCCATGAAGTTTCACAATGTTGTCAACAAACACTTGTGCAAGAGTTTTAGCATTGGGGAGTCTGGGTAATGCAATAAAGTGCGCCATTTTACTAAAACGATCTACAACCACCAGAATAACTGTCTTACCAGATGAATCAGGCAGATCAGTGATGAAGTCCATGGATAAGTGAGTCCATGGTCTGGACAGGATGGGTAATGGAAGTAGGGGTCCAGAAGGTCGAGTATGTGTCACCTTAGCGCGTGTACAGACACTACAGGCTGACACATAGTCCTCAACACGCTTACGCAGCCCCGGCCACCAGAATCTGCGAGAGATGAGGTCGACGGTGGATTTACTCCCAGGGTGTCCCGCAAGCACCGAAGAATGATGTTCCTCAAACACCTTATGACGCAAATCAGAAGGAACAAACAACTTCCCAAGAGGGCAACACTCCGGCGCATCTCCCTGGGCCTCAAACACCTTAGCCTCAAGATCACGGTAAAGAGCGGATATCACCACTCCTTCAGACTGTATAGAGCTCGGATCTTCAAAATCACCACCTCCAGGAAAACTACGTGACAAGGCATCCGCCTTCACATTCTTAATCCCAGGACGATATGAGACAATGAAATTGAATCTGGTGAAGAACAAAGACCTTCTGGCCTGCCTCGGATTAAGTCGTTTAGACGACTCCAGGTAAACCAGATTTTTGTGATCAGTGAATACAGTAATTGGGTGAATCGCCCCTTCCAATCAATGACGCCATTCCTCAAAAGCCAACTTAATAGCAAGTAACTCTCTGTTACCCACATCATAATTTCTCTCTGCAGCAGAGAGTTTTTTCGAAAAAAAGCACATGGGCGCCATTTACCAGGTGACGGGCCCTGTGATAAAACTGCTTCTACCCCCATCTCGGATGCGTCAACCTCCACAATGAAAGGTTGTGACACATCTGGCTGCACCAATATAGGGGCAGAAGAGAAGCACTCCTTCACAGCGGAGAAGGCTTGCAACGCTGCATCAGACCACACAGAGACATCAGTCCCTTTCTTAGTCATGTCAGTTAAGGGTTTAACTATTGTCGAATAGTTCTTAATAAATTTTTGGTAATAGTTGGTGAACCCCAAAAATCGCATAAGAGCCTTCAGATTTTCAGGTCGGTCCCAGTCCAGAACAGCACGGACTTTCTCTGGATCCATACGAAAACCTGAAGATGAAAGCAGGTATCCTAAGAATTGCACCTCATGTACAGCAAAAACACATTTCTCTAATTTTGCATACAACTTGTTATCTCTTAAGATTTGCAACACCTGCCTCACGTGATCCTGGTGTGTCACCATATCTGGAGAATAGATTAGTATGTCATCCAAATACAAGACTACAAACCTGGTAAATCTGTTCCTCCAAAAGGACGGACGAACAGGAAACTCCAGAAGGCAAAACCAAAACAGGGAAACGTAGGATAAACACAATAGGGAAAATAACACTTATCTTAATGCAGATATTGCAGCAACCGAATCTCAGCCGAGATCCACACCAAACACAACAATGACAGCAGAAAGTATAAACCGCAAGGAATACTGGGAGACGAAAGGGTAAATAGGGGAAAGATAATTACCACACCCACAACAGCTGAGGGGAAGGGGTGTGGTAAACAGCAACCAAACCAAGAGGAAAACATGTCAAATTATGTCACTTTTGAAAGTCTAGCTGAATGCCTGCAACCTGACGCAAGTATGTTCGTGACAGTATCTGAGAATACCTTTACTTGTTTGGGTGGAG
The DNA here is from genome assembly GCA_900303285.1 of Rhinella marina. Lineage (NCBI taxonomy): Eukaryota > Metazoa > Chordata > Amphibia > Anura > Bufonidae > Rhinella > Rhinella marina. The sequence continues at coordinate 16,466 of ONZH01021088.1, forward strand.
TTAGAGGCGTGGCCTAGCATGAAAGAAAATTGCTGCAGCGCACTACGCACGCCCACATTGTCCTTCTATACGGTTTTCATTATTGGCACTCACTGGTATATATAAAATACAGTACACTAATTTTTTAACATGTTTTTACTTTTCAAATATTTTGTCACTCACCCTGCCGTATCTCTGCGCGGATCTCATTAAGCCGCTCTGGGCACTTGAACTTCAAATCGGACCATTTCCACTGGATCTGGCCCGGGGTCCGCACTGTACCAAAGCGATTGTGCAAGCCTCAGATCACCTGCTGCACTATCTCCTTCTTCTGCTGGTTTGGGTGTCGGTGTGTGTGCCATCGTAATCCTGCCAGTCCATCAGCCAGATCATGTATTTAAGCTCTCCAGAGCTAAATGCTGAAGATCGCCTGGATGTCATTTTCCAAACTTCGCTCTGTCTCTGAGGAGTGCACGCCGCGGCCTAGCGTTGTGCGCGCCTGCGTATTACACAATCGCTAGACAATAGTACGCTAAGGATTCGTACGCACTTTGTACGTTAATGTACGTACGTATTCAGTTAAGTAGCGCACCTTTAACAACGTTATGTTCGTTATTAGTCCGCGAATGTTCGCAGAACACGACCAGAATAACGAATGATTTGTATGCAGCTTCGACCGAATAGATTCGTATTAAGATCGAATCTGTTAAAAAATTCGGCGAAGCGAATCTTTGAAGATTCGCTCATCTCTGTTTGTGTGCATAGTTTTGTCAAGGAGCACATGCCATGCTTGCGTTCAAGGGTAGTTGGGTTTCTGTGAAAGGCAATGGTGTAGCAGCAATGAGGATTCACGAACGCACAAGGCAACCTACATACCTTGTGAAAGGCTCAGCTCTGTGAACTGCAGGGTGTGTCTCCCCTCAGAGGCTCACAAAGGTAAAGTAGGATGGGCAAAAAATAAAAGTCACAGTGGCTAGTGTTGAGCGAGCATGCTCGGCCGAACTCGCTGTTTGGCCAAGCATGCCTACGCTCGGGTCCGCTCGGTGTTCGGCTGAACACCGAGTGTACTCGAGCGGAATGCTCGAGTCTCTTCCCCGCACTGTAATATTGATTTGTATGCTAATGCGTACGCATTGTGCGCTAATGCGTACAAATTCAGTTAATTAGCATACTTTTACGAGTGAAAGGAGTAATCAATAGTAATCAATAGTAATCAAGAGGAGAAGTCGCGATTCTGACCTTTTTCTATTAACCAGACACCCTCCCCTCTTCCGAGCGGAGGGTGCCTGGTTTAGTCCCATTGACTAACATTATGCTCGGGTGCTCGGCCGAGCACTCGAGCAACCCCTAGTGCTCGGCCAGAGCAACTCGAGCATAAGAGCACAGAGGTGCTCGCTCAACACTAACTGTGGCACAACCTGACTGGTGGAACCTGGCCCCCACAAAAAGAATCGTTTGGGAAGTAGTTGTGCCTCTCTTGCATTGTCACTAGAACTAAGTAAGCACTGTGTATTAATAGATCAGGAAGCATCTATGCTTCTTATTTGGAGTCCAGGTATAAGCCCCACACTTGTGATTTATGTGCAAACTCCATAGCATATGCAGGGGATCCTGAGGTCTAAAGATGTGGGGTGGTCAGCACACTGTTATAAACAGTTACATTAATTCAAATAAAATTAGAAATACATACAATTCTAGTTTAATTTAACATCATCCTTATGCACAGTGAATATAATACTGGGACTAAAATAATTAAGATGGTCATTGTTGGCTCTGTGAAACATAATGATTAGACTGGACATTTTACTAATTGCTTGTTTTACTGGAAAATTATGTGAATTTTAATACTTTTGTAGAAATTCAAATGATCTTATTTTATTTCCCTTGAACCTTACAAATGTTCCTCCATATGTCCTACCTAAAGAATGTAAGTTCCCTTACTTTGAATAATTAAGAAGCAAATTTACTGTCCATTGCTTGACCATTACTGATAATTGTGTTACATAATTACTAGCCTGTGAAAAAAAGGTTCATGCTGTGTAAAAAAAAAATGTTTAATACTAATTTATGCACTCCTCTTCTTTCTGTAAGTTAATAGAATCAAAGTATCTTACTGTACCTGTCCTGGAACATTACACAGTGTCTTGAAAAAGTATTCATACCCCTTGAACTTTTCCACTTTTTTCACATTGCACTCACAAACGTAAAATGTATTTTATTGGGATTTAATGTGATAGACCAACACAAAGTAACAAGTATGTGTGAAATGAACATAATATGGTACATGGTTTTTAAAAATTTAAAATAAATACAAATTTGAAAAGTGTGTAGTGCATTTGTATTCGCCCCCCCCCCCCCCACCCAGGTCAATACTTTGCAGGACCACCTTTTGCTGCAACTACAGCTACAAGTCTTTTGGAGTATATTTCTACCAGCTTTGCATATCCAGAGGCTGAAATGTTTGCAAAATAACTCAAGTTTAGTCAGATTGGATGGAGAGCATCTGTAAATAGCAATTTTCAAATCTTGCCTTAGATTCTCAATGGGATTTAGGTCTGGACTTTGACTGGGCCATTCTACCACATGAATATGCTTTGATCTAAACCATTCCATTTTAGCTCTGGCTTTATGTTTAGAGTCGTTGTTCTGCTGAAAGGTGAACCTCCGCCCCCAGTCTCAAGTCTTTTGCAACCTCTACCAGGTTTTCCTTCAGTATTGCCCTGTATTTAGCTTCTACCATCTTCCAATCATCTCTGACCAGCTTCATTGTCTCTGCAAAAATAAAGCATCCCCACAGCATTATGCTGCCACCACCATGTTTCACAGTGGGTATGGTGTGCTCAGGGTTATGTGCAGTGTTTATTTTTCATTTTGCATTCAGACCAAAAAGTTTGGTCGCATCTGACCACAGCACCTTCCGCACGTTTGCTGCATGTACCCTACATGGCTTGTGGCAAACTGCAAACTGAACTTATGGGTTGCTTTCAAAGATAAGTTTAGGTGGACAGCCATGTCTTGGTAGGTCTGCAGTTGTGCAATACTCCTTCCATTTCTGGATGATGGATTGAACAGTGCTCCATGAGATGTTCAGAGCTTGAAATATTTTTTTCATAACCTAACCATGGTTCACACTAATCCACAACCTTTTTCGCTGATCCGTCTGGTGTGTTCCTTGGTTTTCATGAAGCTATTTGATCACTAACGTTCTCTAACAAACCTGAGGCCTTTGCAGAACAGCTGTAGTTATACTGAGGACAAATTATACACTGGTGGACTTAACTTACTAATTAGGTGATTTCTGAAGGCAATTGGTCACACTGGATTTTATTTCGGGGTATCTGAGTACAGGTGGCTGAATACAAATGCATGCACCACTTTCCAGATTTTTATTCATTAAAAATTATGAAAACCATGTGTATTTTCTTTTCACTTCACACATACTTGCTACTTTGTGTTGGTGTATCAAATACAATCCCATAAAATACATTTAAGTTTGTGAGTGTAACATGAAAAAATGTGGAAAAGTTCAAGGGGTATGAATACTTTTTCAAGGCACTGTAAGTAATGAGCCACTTCTAATTATACACCACTCACCTGGAATTGGATGAAAGAATCATGCACGATTGTTTCATAATCCAACACTGTATTTGAGGGATAGGCTATGCACCAACCCACTTTTACATCCAACTTTCCTCACTGAGATCCCTCAAATGTTTGGTGAAGGAAGACATTTTATCTTACAGTAGGCTGGCACTTCAATAAAATTTAATTGCCACGTATTGATAAAGTTAATATTTTGCGTTACAGGTGCATTTCAATAAATGGAATATTATTGAAAACTTTTTTTTAATTCATTTCAAAAAGTGAAACTCATATTGTATAGATTTATACACATCCACAGAGGGATCTATTTCAAGTGTTTATTTCTTTTCATGTTGATGATTATTGCTTACAGCTAGCGATGATCGAGCACCCTGATGTTCGGGTGCTTGGGTGCTCTGGCCGAACACTAGATGGTGCTCGAGTGCTCGGCTGAGCACCCGAGTATAATGAAAGTCAATGGGAGAAGACCAGGCACCCCCTGCTCTGCAGAGGGGAGGGTGTCTGGTTGATAGGGAAACGTGAGAAAATGGTGGAAACACCACAGAAATGGTTAGGGAACAGCATGGGGAGGGTGACGGGTTCATAGGAAAATGTCAGAATTGCGACTTCTCCTCTTTCACTCCTTTCACTCGTAAAAATATGCTAATTAACTGAATTTGTACGCATTAGCGCACAATGCGTAGCATTAGCATACAAATTCATACGCATTAGCGTACAATGCATAGCATTGTCATACAGGAGACTCGAGCATCGCACTCGAGCACACGCGGTGTTCGGCTGAACACTGCGATGTGCCGAGCATACTGATGCTCGAGCGAATATAGTGCTCGGGCGAGCATGCTCGCTCAACACTACTTACAGCTAATGAAACCCCAATTTGGAAATTGGAATATTGTGAAAAAGTTTAATATTGTAGACTCATGGTTTCACAGTCTAATCAGCTAATCAACACAACACACCTGCAAAATGTTTCCTAAGCGTTTACTTGGGCCCAGAGTCTGGTTCAGTAGGCAACACAATCATCGGGAAGGCTGCTGACTTGACAGTTGTCCAGAAGACAATCATTGACACACTCCACAAGGAGGGTAAGCCAAAAAAGGTCATTGTTAAAGAAGCTGGCTGTTCACAGAGTGCTTAATCCAAGCATATTAATGGAAAGTTTACTGGAAGGAAAAAGTGTGGTAAAAAAGGTGCACAAGTGACAGGGATAACCTCAGCCTTGAAAGGATTGTCAAGAAAAGGCCTGTCAAGAATTTGGGGAAGATTCACAAGGAGTGGACTGCTGCTGAAGTCAGTACTTCAAGAGTCCGCACACATATGTATCCAGGACATGGACTACAACTTTGCATTGCTTGTGTCAAGCCACTTATGACCCAGAGATGGCAGAAGAGTCTTACCTGGGACAAGGAGAAAAAGGACTGGACTGTTGCTCAGTAGTCCAAAGTCCAGATGAAAGTAAATGTGGTATTTCATTTGGAAATCAAAGCCTCAGAGTATGAAGGAAGAGTGGAGAGGCACTCAATCCAAATTACTTGAGGTCCAGTGTGATGTTTCCACAGTCAGTAGTTGAGCCATGTCATCATCTGGTGTTGTCCATTGTGTTATATCAAGTACAAAGTCAGTGCAGCCAGTCCGGTCTACCATATGCAGTGTCACACTGCTAAACAGTGTTAAAATGTATTTGTTAGGTCTGCAGTTCGTGCCTACCTCCATCTTGGTGTCCTTTATGTGCACAGATGCCATGCCACTCATAATGCCACCTGGCGTCCGGGTCACTGACATCCTCTCCATGTTGCTTCCTCCATCATCTTGCCCAGAGTGCCCTTAGTGCACTTACGCACTCCCTTCCAGCTTTTTGAAGGGCCAGTGTGTGCACTTACTAAGCGTTGCCCAGGAAATGCATTATCCAGTCTGTTTCCATCTGTGTTCCTGCTGTGTACCCCTCCTGCGTGTGTACTACTGACCTCACAATTCAGCTTTCAGTTAAAGTCTGTGTTTAAGTTCTCCTAGTCTGTCTGAAGAGTCTGTGCTACTGTCATGGTTCCTGCCAGCCTTGCTCCTGCATCTACCACTACCCCACTTGCAAGCTCTCCTAGTGTCTTCAGTTTAATGTTGCCAATTATCTATACTTTCAGACAGTATTAGTTCAGATATTTAGATCTGCAATGCTGATATCCTGAAGACAAACCAGAGAAGCTCCAAGATATTGAAGTACTGCAACGTTAGGTTCAGCTAAGGGCCTTGAAAAAGCGTAGCAAAAACTGGGTCGAACTTGCCAGGACATCTGGTTTTATTACATGCGTGTTTAATATGATATCCTGTAAGTATGATAAATATCCTTGGCTCAACTTAGTGTTGCAAGTTTTTCTATAGTTATAAGCTGACACACATTACTGGTGTCCGTATGATCATATATTCTTCCTGTGAATAAAGCAGTGATATGTAGATTAACTTTCTGAGTTGGGGTGTGGCATGGATGGCTCAGTGAGTGGACGCACGGCTGAGAGCTCCAGCTGCACAACCTGACATTTTATCCTGAAACGCCTATTAATTGCATTCCCTCGAGCTGCTGACTGGGAGCAGAGTGTTCCCAAGGGAGCGCAGACCCTGCTGACAAGTATAAACCACCGTGGCCATGACCAGGAACCGCAAAACAGGACAGAGGGCAGAGGAGGCAGAAGTCCAAGATGGCGCCGGTGCATGCTGCAAGATGGAGGAGAAGCAGAGAGACATAGCTGCGAGGCTGAAGAAATTCGCAATGCGCACATCGAACCCACCGTCGCCAGAAACTACAGATCCAAATGAGCCCTCTATTACTACCTGGGGAGAAGTGCTGGAGCGAGGTATATAATTAGATCCCCTCATGGTTACAGCTTGACTAAACAAGATGGTGCCGCACTTTCTGGTGAGGATACCCAGGAGGATGCAAGATCAATATGCAGAGAAGAGTCGCAACAAACTGAACCCACAGCAGACGTGCAGACGTGTTTGGGGCAGTTAAGCTATGCAATACTATTCTTTTACAATTAACCACGCGAGTAGGGAGTGTCAAAACTGAACTTTCTTTATTCACCATGATCTCCACAAAGTCACTGAAAGCATGAGGGTAGCAGAGCAACGTATTAGTGATGTTGAAGACGGCTCCCCAAACACGTACTTCGCTGTCTCAAAACAGAGTTTGGCGCTTCGCAGTTAACGCCTCTATTCGCTGTGGAGCATGCACACAGAGTACTGACGCGACAGTTAACATCGGGTAGCCCTCCCAGACCTGTACTTATTAAATTGTTGCATTACTAGGCTTGCCAGAGAGAAAGGGGACATTACAGTAAACGGCGCCAAGATATCCTTTTTTCCCCAACTACTCGGCAGAAGTTCAAAAGCGCAGGGCACAATTTACAGATGTCAAGAGATGCTTAAGAGCCCTTTTAGTTCCTTACTCTATGTTATACCCAGCTAGACTCCGGGTGGCGGCCTTGGGGAAAGTCATGTTTTTCTCATCACCTCAAGAGGTGCTCGACTGGTTAGACGAGACCGAGCTGCAACTTTGCACCCAAAGGAGGGGGACATCCCCAGAATCAACCCAGGGAGCCGCGACACTGTGAGGTCTGCAATGTTTTCTACAAGGAACATTCCAACTGGTCCGTAAGTTATGGTCCACTTTATGTTACAGAGCTGAACTGAGACTCCTACTTCTAAGGAAGGCTCTATTTATTTTCTATGATTGGAAGTTTTACACACTTAGAGAGTTCAATTGTCACGAGGGGAGACAAGGGTAGGTGAGCCCTGTACTGACCCCTCCTTCTTTCCCTGCCTACTTGCCTCACTCGGCCCTAGGCAGCCGCGGACAACCACGAAGGCGGTCCCTACACTGGATAAGTGCACAGGGAGGGAAAGGGAACAAAGGGACGGACAAAACACAGACGGAACAAACACAATGGTGGATAGTCAGCAAGCCGGGTCAAACACAGGAGGTCGCGTAAATACCAGGGGTGAAGCAAAAGAGAAGTCAAAGTCCAGAATCCAAAGTCCAAAATCCAAGTAACAATCCAAGCAAAGGTCGCACGAGCACTGATCCAAGGTGTAACTAATCACAGGCGATTTGAGAGGGCAACTGGACTGCTTTAAATAGCCCTCCAATGGGTCATGTGACGGGGCCAGCGTCACATGACCTCATTTGCATAATGAGCGCTGGCCAAACGTGACCAGCGCTCAAATATGCTTGAAATTTGGTCATGTGGCGTGGCCAGCGCCACATGACCCAATACATAAAGGCCACAATATATAATATAAACTCTGAGCGCTGGCTTGCCGGGCCAGCGCTCAGTACCGCCCACTGCTCGTGTCAGGGGGGCGGGGACGGCGGGCACGCAGCATCCGGAAGCGCGCCCGGCGCTCCCTGCCTCTCGTTACTATGGAGACGAGGACGCATGTCACGTCCTTGCTCCGTGACAGCGGAAGTCCGGCGGCGCTGCAAGCGGGGAGCGCGCCGCCGGCCTCCCGTGACAGTACCCCCCCCTTCACGAGGGGCCACCGGACCCTTACCAGCGGGAGCAGGTTTATCAGGATGCTGCAGGTGGAATTTCCGGATGAGCGAATCTGCATGCATCCTGGTCAACGGCACCCAAGACCTGTCCTCCGGCCCGAATCCCTTCCAGTGTACAAGGTACTGAAAGGAATTCCGGACCTTCCTCACATCAATAATTCTAGCAATCTCGTGCTCCACTTGTCCCTCCACCTCGACCGGAGGCGGGGACTGTTCCTCTGGACCAACGGGAGCAACATAACGCTTCAGCAAAGACATATGAAAAACATTATGAACGCGAAGAGAGTCGGGTAAACATAATTCAAAAGATACCGGATTGATCACCTTGGTGATCCTGTATGGACCAATGAAGCGAGGCGCAAACTTATAAGATGGTACTTTCATGCGTAGATTTTTTGTCGACAACCATACCATGTCCCCCATCTTGAAATCCACACCCTTAGAACGTTTCTTATCCGCCTTAGTTTTTTGGATTCCTTGGGCCTTTTCCAGGTTCAACTGAACCTATGCCCAAACTGTGCACAGTTCTTGAGAAAAAACATTGACCTCTGGGACACCGAAGAGGATGAGAAAAAGGAACCAAAGCGCGGATGAAAGCCCATATTACAGAAGAAAGGTGAAACCCCAGAGGAAGAATTCACTCGATTATTAATAGCAAATTCGGCCAGAGACAGGTATCTGGCCCACACAAGCTGGTTATCTGTCACATAACATCTGAGATACTGCTCAACAGATTGATTAAGACGCTCAGTCTGACCATTGGTCTCCGGATGAAAGGCCGACGAAAAGGACAAAGATATTTCAATCTTCTTACAGAAGGCTCTCCAGAATTTAGACACAAACTGCACCCCCCTGTCCGATACAATATTCTCAGGAATACCATGCAGTTTAACTATGTGGTCCAAAAATACGGACGCCAAGACCTTAGCAGAAGGTAACTTACACAACGGAATAAAATGACACATCTTGCTAAATCTGTCAACCACATCCAAAATCACAGTTTTACCCTCAGAACTAGGTAAATCCGTGATGAAGTCCATGGACAAATGCGACCATGGTCTGCTAGGTATGGGTAATGGACGTAGCTCGCCCATAGGCCGTGTCTTGGGATTCTTGGACCTGGCACAAGTGCTACACGCAGTTACAAAAGCCTGAACATCCCTGGAAATCGATGGCCACCAATAC
>ONZH01021089.1:0-26305 GCA_900303285.1 Rhinella marina
GGGTCAGAGTGAGGTCTGCAGTTTCTGCAGGCTATCGAAGAGACTGGACTTTGTGGACTTGACTGGTGGTGGACAGATTTAACAAATCTAGAAGGAGAAGGAGGGTTTGCCGAGCTGTCTGTTAAGGGTTTGCGGAAATCCAGACAGAACCAAGGCCCAAAACTTGGGTGGGGGTAGCAGGTTTGCCCGTCCCCGCCTCCACAACATTTACCAGTGTGCTGTCAGGGAGATGTAGCATCCCGGCCTCAAATCAAAGTGTTGGTGGTCAAATGGCCTTTTTGCCAGTAACCGTGTTACTCGGGCGTGGGATGATGTTTTGGGACATGTGCCTGGGCAAGGCAGGGATGGCACAGAGGGAAAATAGTGATGGCTTGATTGCTTTCCCCCTTGCCTATGCCATCTGTGGTTGTCATAGGCAACGTGATTTTAAGGGGTGCAGAATTTTATCTTCTTTTTGTCTAGTTTGGCTTGGGGTCCATGGCAATGTAGAGGAAGAAGGTTTCCTTGTATGGTCTCACTTTACAGAGAGGTTATATTGTCTTTGGAGTGTATTGTTGAGAGGCTGTGATAGTGGCGTAATAGTGCGACTTGGGCGCGTTATATGCACCCAGACATGCTTCCCCTGCTGTCCCAGTTGCATTCCAGCAGTGTTGGCATCCTTTTCTGAGGTTTCAGGGTGGACTTGGTGACCTCCAAGTGGTCGAATTGAGATTTCCAAGTGGCGAGCATTTTTTTCCCATAGACTTTAATGGGATTCGATATTCGGTCGAATAGTCGAATATCGCGGTCTATTCAAATCGAATTTCGAACTTTCGAATATTTCACTACTCGCTCATCTCTAGTTATTTCGGAATGGCCTGAAGTGGCAAATAAAAAATGGTATAACTCTTGGAATGCAGGGAATCAAAAAATGATAAATGATAAATCTTCAACTTCTTAAAAGGGTTTGTCACTTTTTCATGAAGTATCTAATGAAACAATCATACTCACCTGCTCTAGTGCAGACCCTGGCTCCATTTGCCAATCGTCCAGTCTTCAGTTTGTTTGCTTCCAGTTGGGGTATGGATGGGGTCATATGCACTGCTAATGACTGGCCTCAGTGATGATGTGTCTCCAAGCAGCACATCACTGCTGGGTCACATGCTGCCTGGGGACATGTCACCTCTGTAGCCAGTTATAGGATGCAGCAGTGGATATGAACTTCTATCCATCCAAATCCTGGATGGATAGGGTCACCAAATGGATGAAGGGCACCAGACTGGAGTGGCAGGGAGCAGGTGCGTATAATACTTTTATTAAGTTACCACACAGAAAATGGGCTTAAAGATGTTGTCTCACTTCAGAAAGTGCCATTTATCATGTAGAGAAAGTTAATACAATATACTTACTAATGTATTCTGACTGTCTATATTGCCTCCTTTGCTGGCTTGATTCATTTTTCCATCACATTATATACTACTTGTTTCCATGGTTATGACTAGAGATGAGCAAATTTTTCAAAAATTTGATTCGGCTGGTTCGCCGAATTTTCCAAAAAGATTAGCTTCGATCCGAATAAATTTGTTGCGAATCGCGTTAAAAAACTACTATTTCCGGACTGCAGAGAGCCTGGATAGTGGTGTAGAACACTGTGCCTTACAGTAAAACGCATAGGCAGTAGTGTGCTCGGGTGCTCTGGCTGAGCAACCGAGCATAATGTTAGTCAATGGGACTAAACCAGGCACCACCCGCTCGGAAGAGGGGAGGGTGTCTGGTTAATACAAAAAGGTCAGAATCGCGACTTCTCCTCTTTTACTCCTTTTGCTTGTAAAAGTATGCTAATTAACTGAATTTGTACGCATTTGCGCACAATGTGTACGCATTACTGTCCAAATGCGTATGCATTAGCATACAAAATCGTACACATTAGCATACAATGCGTTGCATTAGCGTACAAATCAACATTACAGTGAATGCCAGCATTGCGCTTGAGTACACTCGGTGTTCTACTGTGGTAGTGGAAGAATACTGTGAGCCAGTGTGACACGCACATAACAGACTTCTTAGAATCGCTGCACACTTTTATGTATTTGGGCAGTTAAGGGGCCAAAACTCACCGAACAACTCAAGTCTGAACTCAGCCTTACAGGTCAATGTTAGCACGAGCTATAAAGAATCGTGCAGAGGCCCAAGATCCTACTAGAGCGCCAAAAGCGCACCCCTTTTACACCAATTCACTGATTCCACAAACATTTCGACAGAATCTGTTCTATTACACGCTTATACAAGCAGAGCCCCCCAGACAGGTTGGAGATAGCATTGGCAGCAGCTGCTGATTAGCTACATGTCTGCATGTGATCGCATTTTGGGTGTTTACTTATTTGTCCCAGAGATCCTTCCCCCATGTCATGCCATGTGCTTGCGGCCATTTTAGGAAAAAAAAAAGATTTGTTACCACGAATCGCCAGGAAATTCGCATTCGTTGCAAATCGAATTTTCCATGAAATTCGTAACGAATTCCACTTCGTCAGCTTCGATTCGCTCATCTCTAGTTATGACCACCCTACAATCCAGCAGTGGTGGCCATGCTTGCACACTGTAGTGTGCAATGCGATAGAAAATGAATCCACTAAGCAAAGGAGGCAATATGAACAATCAAAAAACATTAGTAAGTGGCTTGTATTAACCACCTCTACATACTAGTGCATTTCAATAAATTAGAATATTATCAAAAACTTTAATTTATTTCAGTAATTCAATTCAAAAAGTGAAACTCATATATTATATAGATTCATTAAACACAGAGTAATCTATTTCAAGTGTTTATTTCTTTTAATGTACATGATTATGGCTTATAGCTAATGAAAACCCAAAAGCTATTATCTCAGAAAATTAGAATATTGTGAAAAAGTTCAATTTTGTAGACTCATGCTGTTGCACTCTAATCAGCTAATCAACACTAAACACTTGCAAAAGTTTCCTAAGCCTTTAAACGGTCCCTCAGTCTGTTTCAGTAGGATACAGAATGATTGGGAGGACTGCTGACTTAAGAATTGTCAAGTCTGAGAGCTATATCCAAGCATATTAATGGAGAGTTGAGTGGAGGGAAAAAGTATGGTAGAAAAAGGTGCACAAGTAAAATGGATATCTGTAGCCTTGAAAGAATTGTAAAGAAAAGGCCATTCAAGATTTTTGGGGAGATTCAAAAGGAGTGGACTGCGAATGGAGCCACCATACACAGACATATCCAAGACATGGGCTACAATTGTGTTCCTTGTGTCAAGCTACTCATGATCCAGAGACAATGTCAGAAGTGTCTTACCTGGGCTAAGGAAAAAAGGCCTTGACTGTTGCTCAGTAGTCTAAAGTCTTGTTTTCAGGGGAAAGTAAATGTAGTATTTAATTTGAAAATGAAGGTCCCAGAGTCTGGAGGAAAAGTGGGGTGGCACAAAATCAAAGTTGCTTGAGATTTAGTGTGAAGTTTCCACAGTCACTGATGGTTAGGGCAGTCATGTCACCTACTGGTGTGGGTCCACTGTGTTATATCAAGTCCAAAGTCATCTACCAGGAAATTTTAGAGTACTTCATGCTTCCCTCTGATGACAAGCTTCACAAAGATGCCGATTTCATTTTCCAGCAGGACATGGCACCTGCCCATGCTGCCAAAAGTACTAATACCTGGTTTAACCACAGTATCACTGTGCTTGACTGGACACCAAACTCACCTGATCTTAACCCCATAGAGAATCTATAGTGTATTGTGTAGAGGAAGACGAGAGACACCAGACCCATCAATGCAGACAAGCTGAAGGCTGCTATCAAAGCAACCTGGACTTTAATAACACCTCAGCAGTGCCACGGGCTCATCACCTGTAATGGGTGGACTACAGTACCCTGAAAGATTATCAAAATTAGGGTTATTCACTTTAGAAAAAAAACAGCTCAGGAGAGATCTAATAACTATTTATAAATATATCCAGGGTCAGTACAGAGATCTCTCCCATCATCTATTTATGCACAGTACTATGACGAGGGGACATCCTCTGCGTCTGGTGGAAAGAAGGTTTGTACATAAACATATAGTGGGGGAAAAAGTATTTAGTCAGCCACCAATTGTGCAAGTTCTCCCACTAAAAAAGATGAGAGAGGCCTGTAATTGACATAATAGGTAGACCTCAACTATGACAGACAAAATGAGAAAACAAATCCAGAAAATCACATTGTCTATTTTTTAAAGAATTTATTTGCAAATTATGGTGGAAAATAAGTATTTGGTCACCTACAAACAAGCAAGATTTCTGGCTCTCACAGACCTGTAACTTCTTCTTTAAGACGCTCCTCTGTCCTCCACTCATTACCTGTAGTAATGGCACCTGTTTGAACTTGTTATCAGTATAAAAGACACCAGTCCACAACCTCAAACAGTCACATTCCAAACTCCACTATGATGAAGACAAAAGAGCTGCCGAAGGACACCAGAAACAAAATTGTAGACCTGCACCAGGCTGGGAAGACTGAATCTGCAATAGGCAAGCAGCTTGGTGTGAAGAAATCTGTGGGAGCAATAATTAGAAAATGGAAGACATACAAGACCACTGATAATCTCCCTTGATCAGGGGCTCCACGCAAGATCTCAACCCATGGGGTCAAAATGATCACAAAAAATGTGAGCAAAAATCCCAGAACCACATGGGAGGACCTAGTGAATGACTTGCAGAAAGCTGGGACCAACGTAACAAAGGCTACCATCAGTAACACAGTACGCTGCCAGGGACTCAGATCCTGCAGTGCCAGATGAGTTCCCCTGCTTAAGCCAGTACATATCCGGGCACGTCTGAAGTTTGCTAGAGAGCATTTGGATGTTCCAGAAGAGTATTGGGAGAATGTCATATGGTCAGATTAAACCAAAGTAGAACTGTTTGGTAGAAACACAACTCGTCGTGTTTGGAGGAGAGTGAATGCTGAGTTGCATCCAAAGAACACCATACCTACTGTGAAGCATGGGGGTGGCAACATCATAATTTGGGGCTTTTTCTCTGCAAAGGGGACCAGGATGACTGATCCGTGTACATGAAAGAATGAATGGGGCCATGTGTCGTGAGATTTTGAGTGCAAACCTTCTTCCATCAGCAAGGGCATTGAAGATGAAACGTGGCTGGGTCTTTCAGCATGACAATGATTCCAAGCACACCGCCAGGGCAACGAAGGAGTGGCTTTGTAAGAAGCATTTCAAGGTCCTGGAGTGGCCTAGCCAGTCTCCAGATCTCAACCCCATAGAAAACCTTTGGAGGGAGTTTAAAGTCTGTGTTGCCAAGCGACAACCCCAAAACATCACTGCTCTAGAGGAGATCTGCATGGAGGAATGGGCCAACATACCAGCAACAGTGTGTGCCAACCTTGTGAAGACTTACAGAAAACGTTTGACCTCTGTCATTGCCAACAAAGGATATATAACAAAGTATTGAGATGAACTTCTGTTATTGACCAAATACTTTTTTTCCACCATAATTTGCAAATACATTCTTTAAAAAATCAGACAACGTGATTTTCTGAAAAACGCTCTACATTTGTTGAAGTGCTCACCTGGGGAATGCACGACCTGCTAATTACCAAACTTAGCCTATCAATATAACAAATATTACCCAATGGTCGGCTTGGATAACCAACAGTATTTTATTACAAAACACAATTAGATCATAAAACAATAAAATCTTATAACAAAAATTTCATACACATTAAAACATCTCATATGTAATCTTAGATGCGGTTTGCCTCGGTCCCTCCAATATTTCAGGTGTGGAGCTCTCACAGTGTCCCGAAATATGTCTTACTTTGTATTTGATGTTATTAAATGTTGATATTCATATGTGTTCAAACTTCAAATCATCATACTGATACGTTGATACTGTGTATCGAAAGGTGGATCTGATATTATATCCCCTATTTTACCTGTTACTTGCAGTTTAACTGAGGTTGCTGCCGTACTGATATTTACAATGTTATTTGGTCATATGACCTGATGTTCCTTTACGAACTCACCGGACCTTGTACCCGACTCCTTAGCTTAGTCTTAGTTGTGGAGGTCTCTTGTATCGGTGACTTGATGTCTGCGCTTTTCCCTCCTGGGACGTCGGGCAACTGGACCCCGACTTTCCGTTTACAACGGTGTTTCCAGTGCTTTACTTCCAGCGCTTGCGTACTCGTTGTTTGGAGACGCCCAAATAGCCATCCACGTGTATTATCCACGGGTGTCAGCACAATGTTGTACGGCAGTTTTCCTCGATAGTTGTTACTCAATTGATTTGAAGAAAGGTATATCCGAATATCAAAGTATAGTACCAAACGCGTTTCGAAAACATCCAGTTTTCTGGCCACTGAGGAAGAAAACTGGATGTTTTCGAAACGCGTTTGGTACTATACTTTGATATTCGGATATACCTTTCTTCAAATCAATTGAGTAACAACTATCGAGGAAAACTGCCGTACAACATTGTGCTGACACCCGTGGATAATACACGTGGATGGCTATTTGGGCGTCTCCAAACAACGAGTACGCAAGCGCTGGAAGTAAAGCACTGGAAACACCGTTGTAAACGGAAAGTCGGGGTCCAGTTGCCCGACGTCCCAGGAGGGAAAAGCGCAGACATCAAGTCACCGATACAAGAGACCTCCACAACTAAGACTAAGCTAAGGAGTCGGGTACAAGGTCCGGTGAGTTCGTAAAGGAACATCAGGTCATATGACCAAATAACATTGTAAATATCAGTACGGCAGCAACCTCAGTTAAACTGCAAGTAACAGGTAAAATAGGGGATATAATATCAGATCCACCTTTCGATACACAGTATCAACGTATCAGTATGATGATTTGAAGTTTGAACACATATGAATATCAACATTTAATAACATCAAATACAAAGTAAGACATATTTCGGGACACTGTGAGAGCTCCACACCTGAAATATTGGAGGGACCGAGGCAAACCGCATCTAAGATTACATATGAGATGTTTTAATGTGTATGAAATTTTTGTTATAAGATTTTATTGTTTTATGATCTAATTGTGTTTTGTAATAAAATACTGTTGGTTATCCAAGCCGACCATTGGGTAATATTTGTTAACGTGATTTTCTGGATTTGTTTTCTCATTTTGTCTCTCATAGTTGAGGTCTACCTATGATGTCAATTACAGGCCTTTCTCATCTTTTTAAGTGGGAGAACTTGCTGAATTCACTAAAATAGTTCAAGAGGGGCCTGGATATATTTCTGGAGTATAATAATAATACATGCTATAGCTACTAGAGATGGGTCTTTGATCCAGGGAGTTATTCTGATTGCCTGATTGGAGTCAGGATTTTTTTCCCCCCTAAAGTGGGGAAAATTGGCTTCAACCTCACAGGGTTTTTTGTTGCCTTCCTCTGGATCAACTGGTAAGATAACAGGCTGAACTGGATGGACAGATGTCTTTTTTTCAGCCTTATAAACTATGTTATAAACTATGTTACCTCCATACCACGCCGCATTGATGCAGAAATTCATGCAAAAGGAGCCCATACCAAATATTGAGTGCATATTCTGTACATACTTTTCAGTAAGCCAACATTTCTGTATTAAAAATCATTTTTAATTAGTCTTTTATAATACTCTAGTTTTCTGGGATAATTACTTTTGGGTTTTCATTTGCCATGAGCTGTAATCATCAACATAAAAAAAAATAAACACTTGAAATAGATCAATCTGTGTGTAATGAATCTATAGAATATATGCATTTCACTGTGTTTCACTTTTTGAATTGAATTACTGAAATAAATTAACTTTTTGATGATATTCTAATTTATTGAGATGCACTATTAATAAATGCAATTTGCTGAAGTGGGACAACACCTTTAATTAAAAATAGACCAAATCCACTCCTAAAGGATTAAGTCGACTTTTACATTTATGGTATGGCTACATAAATAATAATGTGGATTAAAAAAAAATGTAATTCACATATTGGGAAATAAATCCATCAAAATTGGGTTGCAGTGTAGATTTTACATTTTCCACATGTAAATTTATGAAATGGAAATCCAGTGTGGACTTCACCCATTGGAATGAAGATATTGAAATCTGAGGCAAATCTAAGGGTTAAGTCTTTGAAAATTGCATCTTGACTTTGGTTTACAGTGTCTACCTGTAAAATGTATATAACAATTTTATATAATCATGGTTTTATTGAAAACAAAAAAAAACTATAGTAGAGGGCTTAAAATACACAGAATTTGAAGCTTTAAAAATGTTCTACTGCTATAGTATTCCCAGAAAATGTTATTTTCTTTTATTCTGTGTTGGTTTAAACATGAGTTGAAGTAAAAACAAACTTGATTGATGGTGCTGACATTGTTAAATTCAATTAAAGTTCCACGGGAATTTGAACTTAGAGCCCAAATGAGAAACAGTCATCATATCAATTGTATTTCAATGGCATCCAAGTGAAATTAGAATAAAATGCATACAGAGTTCAAAATAAAATAAAATACAAAAATACAAAATCAATGCCATCACAGATATTTTATTCATGAGATGCACAATTGGCAGATCTAACATTATTTCAGCTCAGTGCAACCAAATATAGCCAAAGCTTTAGGGAGTAGTAATGTTTTGCATAACACTATAAAGGAAAACATCAATGATGCACAACATGGAACACATATTCCTTTCTTCAAAACTCACAGATCTGTTTAAGGCTACAGCTGACAGAGTTGCCTGTCTGTTATTATAAAGCTTGTGTCAGTAATATCAATCTATTTGTATTAGAACTTCAAATTCCAGTCCACAGAAGATAGACACTATTATACAGTATGTGAGTTTCAGAACAGATGTACGTAGGAAGACTTTATTTAGAGTATTCCCACTAAGAACATTCATCACCTAGCCACACATAAGCTGATGAATGTATGATTGCTCATAAACCACTAAGAGTCCCAGCAATCACTAGAATGAGGGTCCCAAATCCCCAATTCCTGCTCTCCATGACATTAATGAGGAGGAGTTTGAATAGAGTGGTGGTCTAGAGTGACATGCATGCTGTTTCTTTTTTCAGAGTCTACTGGGCTGGCAGTATGTTGTCTCCATCCAAAGACTTTAAAGGGAACCTGTCATCAACTTTATGCTGCCCTCACTGAGGGCAGTATAAAATAGTGACAGAAATGCTGATTTCAGCGGTGTGTCACTCATGAGCTAAAAGTAAATGGTTGTCGAGAACCAGCATCATAATCATTGCAGCTTAAGCCTTGAAAAGAGTCAAATCTACCTGAGAAGAGTCATGGTTATTCCTAATCTCCTGCACTCCCGCCCATCTGCTGATGATTGGCAGTTCTCTCCTAGACAGAAAGAGATAAAACTAAGTAGAAGACTGTCAATCATCAGCAGTTGGGCAGGGAGAGCAGGAATTCATGAATAACCATGACTCTTCTCATGAAGATTTGACTCTTTTCCAGGCCCAGTCTGCAATGTTTGTGATGTTGGTTCTCGGCAACCACTTACTTTTAACTTATAAATGACAGACCGCTGAAATCAACTCACCTGTCTCTATTTTATTCTACCGTTAGTATGGGTAGCATAAAGGTGATGACAGGTTCCCTTTAAGTGGTACTGTAGCATGGGTGAAAGCAAGAGCAAGGAAAGAGCTTTTGCAACCTGTCTTTGACCTCTTGTGCACCTACAGTGGTTTGAGAGATGGAAAAGCACATTATAAGATGGTATCACAACTGAGTTTCCATTAACACACAAAGCCTCTGAACAAGGATCACAGAATACAAATACAAAGAGGAAACTAATGAGGGAGACATTTTGACCATTTATTTTATTAAAAAAAGGTGGAGTGCGAGAGGACATCTGTTTGACTGGATCAGAAACTAAAACCAAATCAAAAGTCAGAGAATGTTACTTAAATGTTGCTGAAACTCCCAAAATTACACACAGTTCTGCACCCATGTTAACTGCTTGGATATGAAAATATTGTGGTCCTGATAATTAAGAACTTTGCCATTGAAAGTAGGTTCTTTTTAAGAAACAACTCCTTTAAAGTGTAACTGTCATTTTTATTTTTCTGCTAATGTGTAGGGGCAGAGATAGGGAACATTTTTCTAATATACTTTATTTAGGGAAATTATTTATAGTAGAAAACTTGGGCTGAAATGTCCTTTAGAATGGCTAAGAGATATCAGTCTTCCTAACAGCACACACATTGTTGCACTGACTAGGAAGTTGAATTGCAATTACTATAAGCTTTTTATCAGGAAGGAAGGAAAATAACCTGGAAAAATTGTGTTTTTGTCTAATCTTGTACCCTCAAAATAAATATATATCTCAAAGTAGCATGTTTAAAAAGTACCATTTGTCCCATAAAAAGTCATTTTGAATACGAGTCAACATGAATTGAATAAATCAAATTAAAAAGGATACAAACTTCTTGAAATGTTTGGACAAATTTTTCAAAAAGTTCTGTTCAGACTCAATCAATTTTTCATGAATTGGTATACCCTCTAGTGCAAAGATGAACAGCCCTGCCTTCAACTGCATTTAATACAGGCATCCATCCAGAGTCCCTGCCTTCATTGTAGTCCAGAGGCTCAGAAACCTAAAAGACATCATCACAGGTTCTGCACCATGTAGTAAAGAAACTGCACAGAGGATGGTGTAGTTCCCAGATTAAGAAGATGCAGTTGCTAGGACCTGTGATAACATCATCACAGGTCCTACAACCCCTGAAAACATGGAGAAGAACTGCAAGAGAAGCTCGCAACTGATTCTGTAATGGAGTGGGTGAAAGGAAGTTCTACCATTTTCTCTTCATTTGCCTCCATTTTATTTTATTTTTTTACTCAGAAGTAGTACCTCATGCCTCATTGATTCTCATACCTCAAAAGTGCCAAATTTTACAGTATAATTAAGAGGTGCCTCATATCTCACTCATATATAGTCGTGCAGATTAATACAATCCCCAATACCTCATGTATCTCACACAGTGACCATAATTGGTGATGAGCGAAATTTAGAAAAAATTGATCTAGTCGATTCGCCAAACTCCAACAAGAAATTTGATTAGTTACAAATTAATTTGTCACAAATCACTATAAATCAGGTATACTCATATATCATAGTGGCTGAGAGAATGTATGGAGCAGGCTGCTGCATTTAGCTAGCTCCATAAGTGGCAAATGCCAGCTATATCATATAGCAGTCATCCGGCCGCAATTACGGCAAATGGCGATTAGGGTGAATAGAACAAGGGATCAAAACATCCCAGGTTCTAGACCCCTAAAGGGATTAAAAGTTGTCACTATAAAAGTAAAAAAAAAAAAAAACCTTTTAGGTTTAAATCACCTCCCTTTCCCAATTTTACATATAAAAATATATAAACAAAAAAACACATTTGGTATCATCTCGTTTGAAAATGTTGGAACTATTAACATATTAATAAAAATTCCACATGCGCTGATCGCCATAGTGGGAAAAAAAAATATTTTTTTTCCACACACAATTTGCTGGGGTTTTTTTTGGTCAATTCCCCCAACAGTGATCAAAAAGTGGTACATACCAGAAAAATGGTACCAATAAAATCTAAATGTTACAAAAAGAGGGTAGTGGCTCACTAAATTATATACAATGGGACGGAGGTGCATCTATCAGCGGCTTACCCTTAGCCATAGAATTAAAAATGTGGTACATCAGAGATTACAATGGGCACACTCCTCACCTTAGTTGGTTTAATGTTTTTATATGGAAAAGTGAATAATATAAATTATGAGAATATAGGTATAAATATATGATATACAGTACAGACCAAAAGTTTGGACACACCTTCTCATTCAAAGAGTTTTCTGTATTTTCATGACTATGAAAATTGTAGATTCACACTGAAGGCATCAAAACTATGAATTAACACATGTGGAATTATATTCTTAACAAAAAAGTGTGAAACAACTGAAAATATGTCTTATACTGTATTCTAGGTTTTTCAAAGTAGCCACCTTTTGCTTTGATTACTGCTTTGCTCTTGGAATTCTCTTGATGAGCTTCAAGAGGTAGTCACCTGAAATGGTTTTCACTTCACAGGTGTGTCCTGTCAGGTTTAATAAGTGGGATTTCTTGCCTTATAAATGGGGTTGGAACCATGAGTTGTGTTGGGCAGAAGTAAGTTGGAACACAGCTGATAGTCCTACTGAATAGACTGTTAGAATTTGTATTATGGCAAGAAAAAAGCAGCTAAGTAAAGAAAAACGAGTGGCCATCATTACTTTAAGAAATGAAGGTCAGTCAGTCCGCAAAATTAGGAAAACTTTGAAAGTGTCCCCAAGTGAAGTCGCAAAAACCATCAAGCGCTACAAAGAAACTGGCTGACATGAGGACCGCCCCAGGAAAGGAAGACCAAGAGTCACCTCTGCTGCGGAGGATAAGTTCATCTGAGTCACCAGCCTCAGAAATAGCAGGTTAACAGCAGCTCAGATTAGAGACCAGGTCAATGCCACACAGAGTTCTAGCAGCAGACACATCTCTACAACAACTGTTAAGAGGAGACTGTGTGCAGCAGGCCTTCATGGTAAAATAGCTGCTAGAAAACCACTGCTAAGGACAGGCAACAAGCAGAAGAGACTTGTTTGGGCTAAAGAACACAGTGGACCAGTGGAAATCTGTGCTTTGGTCTGATGAGTCCAAATTTGAGATCTTTGGTTCCAACCACCATATCTTTGTGCGGCGCAGAAAAGGTGAATGGATGTACTCTACATGCCTGGTTCCCACCGTGAAGTATGGAGGAGAAGGTGTGATGGTGTGGGGGTGCTTTGCTGGTGACACTGTTGGGGATTTATTCAAAATTGAAGGCATACTGAACCAGCATGGCTACCACAGCATCTTGCAGCGGCATTCTATTCCATCCGGTTTGCGTTTGTTGGACCATCATTTATTAATCAACAGGACAATGACCCCAAACACACCTCCAGGCTGTTTAAGGGCTATTTGACCAAGAAGGAGAGTGATGGGGTGCTACGCCAGATGACCTGGCCTCCACAGTCACCAGACCTGAACCCAATCGAGATGGTTTGGGGTGAGCTGGACCGCAGAGTGAAGGCAAAAGGGCCAACAAGTGCTAAGCATCTCTGGGAACTCCTTCAAGAGTGCTGGAATACCATTTCAGGTGACTACTTCTTGAAGCTCATCAAGATAATGCCAAGAGTGTGCAAAGCAGTAATCAAAGCAAAAGGTGGCTACTTTGAAGAACCTAGAATATAAGGCATATTTTCAGTTGTTTCACACTTTTTTGTTAAGTATATAATTCCACATGTGCTAATTCATAGTTGTGATGCCTTCAGTGTGAATCTACAATTTTCATAGTCATGAAAATACAGAAAACTCTTTGACTGAGAAGGTGTATCCAAACTTTTGGTCTGTACTGTATAAATCAATATAAATGAGATAAATATGTAAATTAGTATAATAGAAATATAGAAATGGGATAAGATCAAAGTACACCTGTGATTAAAAATACAATATTTATTAATTAGTAAATATAATGATGTATAATTCCAGCGTTGAGAATACAAATAAAAAATATAGAAAAAATTTATAAAAATATAAAGTATAAAAATTGGATTAAAAAATGAATAATGAATAAAAATAAAGTCCCTTATGTGTACACAATTTTGATTGTAGTGTAGTCTCCGTTTAGATATTAGAATATTTGTTTCCATTCAAAAATATATATGTTTGATGGCCACAGTGTTGTTAATAGTAATGTCCGTGTATATACAGTATATATATATATATATATATATATATATATATATATATATATATAGTGGTATTGTTAGTAGTATTGTCCTTAATGTTTCAGATAGTTATATGGATATATATGCACACTCTCTTTTCAAATAGACTTATCACAATGTGCCTATCACAGTTTTTGTCCGATGCACGTAGTTTTGTACTGCACGCAGTTTTGCACGCAGTTTTGTACTTTATAGTACAAGAGACATCTTAGATATAATGTATATGATTGTTACGTTACCCCTTCCTGAGATCGAGTTTGTCTATGGCCGATGTTGCGGGCTATTGCACTGGAATCCGGACACACAACCCCACACACAACCCCAACCGGTCTCCTTCCCTACAGGTCGAAGAACCCTTCTTCTGCCATCTGCTTTTCCACTTTTTTCCACATCATCCAATACCGATGATATGTCATCAGGAATATCCAGCTCCTCCTCTCTCTGCATCTTGCTGACTTTTCTCGGACATGGAGACTGTAAAGGAAAATTTAGAAGCAGTAAAGACAGCAAAAGATGAGGATGGTCATCATTAAGACTAGAGATGAGCGAATCTATTCGCCGCTTCATAGATTCATTACGAATCTTCGTTATTTCCTACTCCAAAGCAAATCCGGATCTTTTCAGATTCGCTCCGTTCGAACCTTATATGTTTTTAAACCTTTGTACGCTAATGCTACATACGCGTCTGATGATTTGTACACTAATGCTACGCATCTGATAATTTGTACGCTAATGTGTACGAATTCAGTTAAGTAGCGTACTTTTACTGTATGTTCGTTATTTGTGCGGAAATGTTCGCAGTGGATGGGTTAGAGTGGCAAAAAGCCCGGGAAGAACCCGGTCACCTGACCTAGGGGGAAGGGCTTACTCTGATTGGCCCGTAGGCTCAGTAAACCAGTTACATCACTTGTGCTGCACCTGCTGAGACGAGCAGGAGCTTGTGAAAGACAGAGAATTGTGTTCTGTAAATTCTGTTGTTGTTCTGGGCACCCACATTACAGATATAAGGGCTAGTGCAGGGCTAGTAATATTAATCAGGCAGGGAGAGTAAGGGGGAGAGACAGGGATAGAGACAAAGACCTGATTGCCTGCTTCCACAGTCAAGTGAAAATGTCTGGCACTGAAAAGCAGAAGGGTTCCACTTCCAGACAGACCTTGAGCTCCTAAAAAAAGAAGGTGGCACAGGCCAGTAGCAGTGGCAAAGGACATGTAGGACATGCTAGCGGTAGAATTCGTAGTAGTTGGCCACTGTTCACCAGGTTAACCCACCAAGGTACAAAATTGTAGAGGAGAAGGTGGAAGAGGTAGTGGAGCAGATGGATCAGTCATCCCAATGACAGAAGGATGATGTGCTTTCTTCTGCTGACACTGTATCATGTAGCCAGGGGTCAGACTCAGAGCATTCCTCCTGCTCCACCATTCAGCTCCAGCGAAGCCCGTCATACTCTGGCTCCTCTCTGCCTTCAGTGCCCCCTCCTACTGGTGTGCCTTCTGTGTTTTATCAAATAAAAGGCCACCGAACCCCACCACACAATCCAGCAGAGGAAAGCCTCCCTGAGGATTTTTTAGAAAGCAGTCAGTGTTTGGACTGCCTGGAAGTGGAGGTTGGTGGGGAACAGCAGATATTGTAGTCAGACAAAAGTGGTGGGAAGTCTGATGTTGATGACAGGATGTGTGTTAGACAGGAGGACCTGGGAGCCGGATCGGGGTGGTGAGGAGGATTTGATCTCTGAGGAGGAGGGCAGTGGTAGTGGCATCAAAAGAGGGCAGAGGCGAGGTAGGCCCAGGCCTGCCTTGGGAACTAGTGAGACCCCAAATAGGATGGGGCCGGTGTCAGGGTCCAAGCTTGCAAGGGCTATGCCAAGCTTGGCCACCTCTGGAGGCCAAACGTCAGGTGTGTGGAAGTATGTCACCACTCTGCTGGGAGACATCAGCACGGCCACATGCAGTTTCTGTAAGCATAAAGTGAGCCGTGGGAAAGCCTAAAATGTAGGCACCACTGCTCTGTGGAACCGCCTGAAGCCGCGTCATGCCGTTCATTTGTCTAACCAAGGTGGGTTACAGCACCGCCTTGATTCTGAAGAGCTGGCTACTTCTCCCGGGGTCCCTTGCATCAGGCAGCCTGCATCCAGGGGCGTAACTAGTACATACACCTTCTTGTCATCAACTGCGTTCGTTTCTCTACCTCCTCCTACTCGTCAGCCGTCCATTGTCGAGTGCATGGCCAGGAACCAACTATACGCAACCAGCAATCCCAGAGTGCGCAAACTTAATTCCCACCTGGTCAAATTGCTGGCTGTGCAGTCTCTGCCGTACAATTTAGTGGATTGTACTGCTTTTAGGGAGCTGATGGCTTGCGTTCAGCCGCGCTGGCAGATCCCTAGCCGGCATTACTTTTCTAATAAAGCCATCCCCACCCTTTAATCGCACGTGGCGGACAACATAGGACGTTCCCTGCAGCTGTCCCTCTGCAGCACCGTGCACGTCACGGTCTACACCTGAAGCAGTGCATATGGCCAGGGGCAATACATGTCCTTTACGGCCCAATGGCTGAATGTTTTTAGCGGCAGCGAGGCAGCACCCCAGCAACAGGGCTAATTGCTTTTGGCGCCTCCACGCAGTTTTTAGCAAGGATTGCAGACAACCCAACACTTATCCGCTCCCTCCTCCACCTCCAAGGGCAGTCCGCCTGCAGGAGCATCAGGGCACAGAGTTGCACCCCCTCCTTCATATCATATGTGCCAGGTTAAACGCTGCCACGCTGTGTTAGACTTGATCTGTTTTGGCAACACCAGCCACACAGGCCAGCGCTTGCTGCATCACATCAAGCAGCAAATTGCACACTGGCTGACTCCCCGCCAGCTGCAAGTGGGCAAGGTCATGAGTGACAATGGAACAAATATAGTGGCAGTGCTGAACCTGGGGCAATTCAGGTCTGCTCCCTGTATGGCACATGTACTAAATCTAGTGGTTCAGAGATTTCTGAAAACATTCACTGGCCTACGCAGAGTGCTGGCAAAGTCACAGAAGTTTTGCACTCAGTTGAGTCACTATTATGTGTCCCGCAACGCTCTGCTGGACTTGCACCGGCAAAATGGTCTTCCGCCACACCGGTTGATAGGTGATGTGCCAACTCAGTGGAATTCCACGCTTCACATGTTGCAGCGGCTCCTTGAGCAGAGGAGAGCAGTGGATGACTTTGTCCAGCAGCAGCCAGAATCGTCGACCGTAGGGAGCAGGTGTTGCTTAGATTTCTGTCAGTGGAGGCTGGTCTGAGATGCCTGCAGTCTGTTGAAGCCCTTTGAAGAAGCCATTAAATTGGTCAGCCGGGACATCTGCGATCTGAACAAAATTGTTTCAATAATATTTGTCCTTGAAAAGACGCTGTCGCTCATGCAGCAGGGGGCAATGGGGGAAGGTAACCCTGCACATCTCTCTACACGCCATGCTGTGACTGTTGGGGAGCCACAACAACAAAGTTCTATGGAGGTACAGGAGGAGGATGAGGAGCTTCAGCTAGAGTAGGAGTTTGATGATGCCCTGGAGGAGGAGGAGACACAGCTGGAGGAGTAGGAGGATGACGATGACACCGTCAGGGACACTCAATTGTCTCAGAGAGAGGCTGTGATGGAAATGACTGGCTCCTCGGGCATGCTGGCCAGGATGGCGAGCTGTATGCTCACATTCTTATGGACTGACAGGCGTATTCTAAAAATAAGGCAGACTGACGAATAATGGCTTGCAATGCTTCTGGACCCGCGGTGTCACTCCAACATGGGGGATTGTTTTCCTCCCCAGGAAAGGGTGGAGAAATTAGCTTCATACCGGGAGAAGCTATGTACTAACCTGGCCACAGCTTTCAGCCAGCCCCAGCCTGCTGCCAGCGTCTCTGAAAGGGAGGTCCAGCAAAGTCACCCACCTCCTGCCACAACCAGCAGCAGCCAGTTAAGCCTTGAGTATGATGAAATAATTTTTTTCAGCCTCCCAACAGGCGCAGCAAAGTGAGAAGCCCAGCCCACCCGCCTCAACAAACAGGTTCAGGCTTACCTGCAGTCTGGCTTGCAAAGCCTCTTTTCAGACCCACTGACTTCTGCGCAGCCAGAATACAACCGTGGCCTGAACTTGACCACTATGCACTAGGGCATCTTTCCTGCCCAGCTTCAAGTGTCATGTCGGAGAGGGTCTTTAGCGCTGCTGGGAGGTAGTGACAGCCAAATGGACCAAACTGTCTCCTGGCAGTGGCCCAAAAAACACCTTTTATAAAAATGAATCAAGGCTGGATTACCTCTGATTTTCACACTCCTCTTGCTGAGGCAGATGATTAAAACAGGCCTGGCAGGCTGAAATTGTCCCAGTGTCTTGCCACTGTTGATCATAGAAAGTAAAAAAAAGGGAGGATTAGTAACATATGTTTCGGGAACTGATAGTCCAGAAAGATATGATAGGTGGAGAGGCGCCAAGGGGGGGAGTGACCGTTAAGTATAGTATAAATGATATGAATAAACTATAAATGAAATGATAAACTATGGTGGATCTACAGAGGAAAAAAGATATGTAGACCAATCGTGATGAATTAGAGATTCAGTAATTCAATAGTACAGATAACTTAACACAATAAAAAGTAATAACAGATTAACTCCAGTAAGTAGATAAGGGGACCAATAAATGCATAATCAATAATAAATTGATGCACTCACGTCACTGGGGAGGATGTCTCTTGGATAAACTCAAGACACCTCGAGACAGAGCCTCCCCTAGCCGAGGCCGCTTTAAGAGATGTTAGGAGCAGAATGGCGGCACACAAGGCAGCTTCTCATTACATAGTTACATAGTTACATAGTTACATAGTTAATACGGTTGAAAAAAGACACATGTCCATCAAGTTCAACCAAGGGAGGGGGTAGGAGTGATGAAGGGGAGGGGGACGGGTAACCTTAAGACATGACTCTACATTTCTTAATATGTGGTGACCTTCTTTTCCTCTAAGAATTTATCTAAGCCTGTTTTGAAGCCCTCAGCTGTCTTTGCTGTGACCAGCTCCTGCGGTAGACTGTTCCACAGATTCACAGTTCTTATAGTAAAGAAGGCTTGTCGCCCCTGGAGTCTGAACCTTTGCTTCTCCAGGCGGAGGCAGTGCCCCCTTGTCTTTTGAGGGGATTTTACCTGGAACAGTTCTTCACCATATTTTTTGTATGGGCCATTTACATACTTATACAGGTTGATCATGTCCCCCCTTATACGTCTCTTCTCAAGACTAAACAAGTTTAACTCCTTCAATCTTTCTTCATAGCTAAGATGCTCTATGCCCCTTATCAGTTTAGTTGCCCGTCTCTGCACCCTTTCCAGCTCCAGGACATCCTTCCTATAAACCAGAGCCCAGAACTGAACAGCATATTTCAGATGAGGCTGCACTAATGCTTTATACAGTGGTAATATGACATCCCTGTCCCGCGAGTCCATGCCTCTTTTAATACATGACAATATCCTGCTGGCCTTAGAAGCAGCCGATTGACATTGCATGCTATTCTGCAGTCTATGATCTACAAGGACACCCAGATCCTTCTCTACAAGTGACTCTCCCAGTGTTACTCCCCCTAGGACATAGGAGGCATGCAAGTTGTTAGTACCCAGATGCATATTTATCCACATTGAACCTCATCTGCCCCAAGAGGATGCCCAAACACTCAGTGTGTCCAAGTCAGCTTGTAACTTCCGCACATCTTCCATAGACTGGACTCTACTACAAAGCTTAGTGTCATCTGCAAAAATTGAAACAGTGCTGTTACTTCCTCCCTCTATATCATCAATAAATAAATTAAATAAAAGTGGACCCAGCACTGAACCTTGGGGTACACCACTTATAACTGGGGACCATTCAGAGTAGGAATCATTCACCACCACTCGCTGAGTACGCTCCTTCAGCCAGTTCTCAATCCAGTTACAGAGTAGATTTTCTAATCCAACCAACCTTAATTTACCCGTCAGACGTCTATGAGGGACCGTGTCAAACGCTTTTGCAAAGTCCAAATACACAATATCCACAGCCGCCCCTCTACTCACTTCTTCATAAAAAACAATCAGGTTAGTCTGACAGCTTATGTCCTTAGTAAAACCATGCTGGTCATTCAATCCTTTATTATAAAACTTCAGCTCAACGCGTTTCGGGGGTAGACCATAAAGTCCCCCTTCTTCAGGAGTAATGAACATAACAGAAATATGTAACTTACAGCCATATATAGTGGTGTCAATGACTCGTTTCCGGCGTCCACGTGCTTCACAGGCGGCCAGGAATGACGGTAGGTGGGTCTCTGGTAACATATGGGTGCGTTCCACCGTGTAACGCAACCCTAAGTGTTTCTAAGTGGCATAATTTTAAATAGACTAGACACAAAAAACCTTCAAAAAGTAAGAAGAAATAGCAGTATAGTAAAATGAAGACAATTATACCTGATATAAGTATCTTTTAAGAGCGGTGGAGAGCTGCGGGCTTCCGAGCGGGATGCGGTCCAACATGGAACGCATCAACCAAAATAGCGCATGTGCCCACGGGGTATCGTGAGAACAATCCCCGCGAGGCGCAACGGCGGAAGAGCGAAGCCAGGAAGTAGGTGCGTTTAACATTGGAACGCAAGGGGAGTGTATTAAGAGAGCACTCCATAGTCAGGAGTCAGAATAAATTGGCGATATGATTAGAGATGAGCGAGCACTAAAATGCTCGGGTGCTCGTTATTCGAGTCGAACTTTTCCCGATGCTCGGGTGCTTGTTTCGAATAACGAACCCCATTGAAGTCAATGGGAGACTCGAGCATTTTTTGCAGGGGACCAAGGCTCTGCCTAGGGAAGGCTGGGTGAAAACCTGGAAACCTCAGAAAATGATAAAAACACCACGGAAATGGACAGGAAACAGCAGGGGCAGCATGCATGGATGCCTCTGAGGCTGCCTAATCCCACCATTACCCCAAATTCTCAGGCAACAGCCTGGTGATTACCCTCATAGCAATTGTGCTCACCCAGACCAAGAAAGGCGAGGCACATGCCCATCACATGTTAGGGAAGCACCCAACTAGGTGCAACGAAGGTCCATCACCACCAATTTTCAGGGACACGGTAATGGTGACCCACTTAAAAATGCTGCCTGACAACTTGGCGGTGAACCCCTGATTGTCTGTCTTTCAATAAGATTGCAGTGGAAAGCATGGTGGTGAGTCTCAGTAATAAGATTGCAGTGTAAAGCATGGTGGTGAGCCTCAGTATGACTTTTTAGATGGAGATTGCATGTGGTCACGTACTCCCTGGAACCCCATAGTCACCCCTTCTCTGATGTGCTACCCCAGAACATTCTCTGCCCCAATTCGCAAGACCTTTTGCAGTCTCCGTGTGCTGACAGTGGGGATTTACCAGTGTTGTCTGAGGAGGTGGTGGACAATGGCGAGACACAGGTGTCGGGGGGAGAGGTAGTTATATGGGAAGCAAGTTACAGTGGGGACTCCTTGGGGGGACTTTCTCATGATGGGACAGATTCAATTGTGTTTAGAAAGGCTGATGGGCTTCCGTCAGCACTGTGTGTATAGAACCCCATGGCCTTTAATAAAAATAGTCTGGCGATGACCCCAAGGCAATTTTCAGAGACACGGTAATGGTGACCCACTTAAAAATGCTGCCTGACAACCTGGCGGTGAACCCCTGATTGTCTGTCTTTCAATAAGATTGCAGTGTAAAGCATGGTGGTGAGCCTCAGTAATAGGATTGCAGTGTAAAGCATGGTGGTGAGCCTCAGTATGACTTTTTGGATGGAGTTTGCATGTGGTCACGTATTCCCTGGAACCCCATAGTCACCCCTTCTCTGATGTGCTACCCCAGAACATTCTCTGCCCCAATTCGCAAGACCTTTTGCAGTCTCAGTGTGCTGACAGTGGGGATTTACCAGTGTTGTCTGAGGAGGTGGTGGACAATGGCGAGACACAAATGTCGGGGGGTGAGGTAGTTGTATGGGAAGCAAGTTACAGTGGGGACTCCTTGGGGGGACTTTCTCATGATGGGACAGATTCAACTTGGGTGGATCAGGCACAGGAACAGATCAATTTGCCTGGCATTTTGGTTCGTCACTTTGATGGCGAGCTGTGCCGCTCTCTACACAATGGTCTTTCGGTTCTTTGAGGAGACGTTGAGGAGATCAGTAAAATTCAGTGAATGACGACGCAGGACCCCAACTTAAAAATTTAGCATCAACCGGTATAATCGTAAATTATGAGCTTGATCAAGTGTGGCATGTGTTCTCTGTATTCTTCTCAGTTTATTACTGTATATGGCAGCTGTCCGTAAAATAGTTTGAGAGAGAGAAAGATAGGAAAAAGACGTAAATTGCGCAAATAAAATTGGAAACTGGAACTGGAGAGAGGGCCTGTAGGTGGGCCTCCGGAAAAATTGTTTGGAGAGAGGGCCTGTAGGTGGACCTCTGGAAAAATTGTTTGAAGAGAGGGCCTGTAGGTGTACCTCCGGAAAAATTGTTTGGAGAGAGGGCCTGTAGGTGGACCTCCGGAAAAATTGTTTGGAGAGAGGGCCTGTAGGTGGACCTCCGGAAAAATTGTTTGGAGAGAGGGCCTGTAGGTGGACCTCCGGAAAAATTGTTTGGAGAGAGGGCCTGTAGGTGGACCTCCGGAAAAATTGTTTGGAGAGAAGGCCTGTAGGTGGACCTCCGGAAAAATTGTTTGGAGAGAGGGCCTGTGGGTGGACCTCTGGAAAAATTGTTTGAAGAGATGGCCTGTAGGGGGCCCTCCTGAAAAATTGTGGTAAAAGAGTGCCAGTTGGACCTCTAAAAAATGGCGTTTTTTTGGTCAGCGTTAGGCAAAGACAACATGGAGGAGGAGGAGGAGTAGAGAAGAGGAATCGGATACATAAGTAATGTTAATCTTTAGCTGCTTTCCCCCGGAGGAGATGTGAATTCCGGTGAAATCCAGGCTTTGTTCATTTTAATAAGCGTCAGCCTGTCAGCGCTGTCAGTTGACAGGCGTGTACGCTTATCGGTGGTGACGCCACCAGCTGCACTGAATACCCGCTCTGACAGCACGCTAGCGGCAGGGCAGGCCAGCACCTCCAAGGCGTAAAGCGCCAGTTCAGGCCACGTGTCCAGCTTTGAAACACAGTGGTTGTATGGAGCAGAGTGATACGGACGTTGGTATGGTCAGCTAGGTACTCCCTCACCATCTTTCTGTACAGCTCTCCCCTACTCTGCCTAGACTGAGGACAGGTGACCGTGTCTTGCTGGGGTGACATAAAACTGGCAAAGGCCTTGGAGAGCGTTCCCCTGCCAGTGCTGGACAAGCTCCCTGCTCGGCTCCTCTCCCCCGCTACTTGGCAAACAGAACCATGCCCTCTGCCGCTAGCGGCGTCAGATGGGAAGGATTGTTTCAGCTTGTGCACCAGGGCCTGTTGATATCTATTCACTCTCATACTCCTTTGCTCTGCAGGGATGAGAGTGGAAAGGTTCTGCTTGAACCGTGGGTCCAGGAGAGTGAACACCCAGTAATCGGTGTTTGAAAAAATGCTTCTAACACGAGGGTCACGGGATAGGCAGCCTAACATGAAGTCTGCCATGTGCGCCAGAGTCCCAACACGTAAGAATTCCCTCTCCTCACTGGCCTGACTCTCCATTTCCTCCTCCTCCTCCTCCTCCTCCAAGTCCTCCTCTTCAGCCCATACACGCTCAAGAGTTAAGGACTAGAGATGAGCGAGCATACTCGTCTGAGCTTGCTGTCCGTTCGAGTATTAGGGTACTCGTAAGTGCTCGCTGCTCGGACGAGTATCTCGCCATGCTCAAGGAAATGGCAACTTCCGCATCGTGCATTTTTGGCGCCTATAAACTCAGCCAATCACAAGCCAGGAGACTCTGCGGTACACCCAGCATCACATGGGGCCCTTACATGTCGATAGCAGGGGTTGGCTGGCCTGATCAGGTGACCCTGGAATATACTACTGACTGGTCGTGGTGCTCGGCTCAGATGCTGTCTGAATGTCGTTAGGGATAGAGCTGCTGCGTTTCAGGGAGAGTGTTAGGGCCTGCATTTAGTTCTCTGTTAGGCAGGAATCACCCACAAAGAACCCAACAGCCCTTCTAAGGGCTACAAGAATTTTTTTTTTTTTGTCTCCTGGCTTGGCTGGCTGGCTGGCACTAGTAGTGCAGCTATCGCCATATATAAACCCCTTTTTTTTAATGTTATATCTCAGTGATACAAATCCAAATCACACAGCAGTGTGGAACCATTCTATCTGTCACATTTCAGTACACTCACTCCAATCTGTATTTTCTGTCCAGGTGACACTTTCTGTACGTCACTTAATTAAACCAAGTCTTTTGTTGTCACGTATATAGCTTGATCCCAAAAATCTCTGTGTGACATTTGTCTGGGTCGCAGTCAAAATAGCCAACGTCAGCAGGTTGTCAATTAGCTCTACGATAGTTTCTGCACGTCACGTTCCTAAAAAAACAAAACTACAAAAAAAATATTAAAAAAATAGTTTTTTTGTTGTTTTAGCTCAGTGATACAAATCCATTTCACACAGCTGCGTGGAACCATTCTGTGTGTCACAGTTCAGTACACTCACTCCAATCCGTATTTTCTGTCCAGGTGACATTTTCTGTACGTCACTTAATACAACCAAGTCTTTTGCTGTCACGTCTATAGCTTAATCCCAAAAATCTCTGTGCGACATTTGTCTGGGTCGCAGTCAAAATAGCCACCGTCAGCAGGGTGTCAGTTAGCTCTACGATAGCTTCTGCACGTCACGTTCCAAAAAAAAACAAAACTCCAAAAAAAAAAAAAAATAGTTTTTTTGTTGTTTTAGCTCAGTGATACAAATCCATTTCACACAGCCGCATGGAACCATTCTGTGTGTCACAGTTCAGTACACTCACTCCAATCCGTATTTTCTGTCCAGGTGACACTTTCTGTACGTCACTTAATTAAACCAAGTCTTTTGCTGTCACGTATATAGCTTGATCCCAAAAATCTCTGTGCGACATTTGTATGGGTCGCAGTCAAAATAGCCACCGTCAGCAGGGTGTCAGTTAGCTCTACGATAGCTTCTGCACGTCACGTTCCAAAAAAAACAAAACTACAAAAAAAAAAATAGTTTTTTTGTTGTTTTAGCTCAGTGATACAAATCCATTTCACACAGTTGCGTGGAACCATTCTGTGTGTCACAGTTCAGTACACTCACTCCAATCCGTATTTTCTGTCCAGGTGACACTTTCTGTACGTCACTTAATTAAACCAAGTCTTTTGTTGTCACGTATATAGCTTGATCCCAAAAATCTCTGTGCGACATTTGTCTGGGGCGCAGTCAAAATAGCCACCGTCAGCAGGGTGTCAGTTTGCTCTACGATAGTTTCTGCACGTCACGTTCCCAAAAAAACAAAACTACAAAAAAAATATATAAAAAAATAGTTTTTTTGTTGTTTTAGCTCAGTGATACAAATCCATTTCACACAGCTGCTTGTAACCATTCTGTGTGTCACAGTTCAGTACACTCACTCCAATCCGTATTTTCTGTCCAGGTGACACTTTCTGTACGTCACTTAATTAAATCAAGTCTTTTGCTGTCACGTATATAGCTTGATCCCAAAAATCTCTGTGCGACATTTGTCTGGGTCGCAGTCAAAATAGCCACTGTCAGCAGGGTGTCAGTTAGCTCTACGATAGTTTCTGCATGTCACGTTCCAAAAAACAAAAAAAAAAAACTACTACAAAAAAATTAAAAAAAAATAGTTTTTTTGTTGTTTTAGCTCAGTGATACAAATCCATTTCACACAGCTACGTGGAACCATTCTGTGTGTCACAGTTCTGTACACTCACTCCAATCCGTATTTTCTGTCCAGGTGACACTTTCTGTACGTCACTTAATACAACAAAGTCTTTTGCTGTCACGTCTATAGCTTAATCCCAAAAATCTCTGTGCGACATTTTCTGGGTCGCAGTCAAAATAGCCAACGTCAGTAGGGTGTCAGTTAGCTCTACGATAGCTTCTGCACGTCACGTTCCAAAAAAAAAAAAACTCAAAAAAAAAAATAAAAAAATAGTTTTTTTTGTTGTTTTAGCTCAGTGATACAAATCCATTTCACACAGCTGCGTGGAACCATTCTGTGTGTCACAGTTCAGTACACTCACTCCAATCCGTATTTTCTGTCCAGGTGACATTTTCTGTACGTCACTTAATACAACCAAGTCTTTTGCTGTCACGTCTATAGCTTAATCCCAAAAATCTACTGTGCGACATTTGTCTGGGTCGCAGTCAAAATATGCCACGTCAGCAGGGTGTCAGTTAGCTCTACGATAGCTTCTGCACGTCACGTTCCAAAAAAAAACAAAACTCCAAAAAAAAAAAAAAATAGTTTTTTTGTTGTTTTAGCTCAGTGATACAAATCCATTTCACACAGCCGCGTGGAACCATTCTGTGTGTCACAGTTTCAGTACACTCACTCCAATCCGTATTTTCTGTCCAGTGACACTTTCTGTACG
>ONZH01021090.1:0-62024 GCA_900303285.1 Rhinella marina
TATGCCTGCGCATGCTGGTGGTGGTTAGGCTAGTAGTGGTGGCACCCCTTTCTGATCCTGGTGTGGCACAGGTTGCACACCACAGTCTGTCGGTCATCCTCACTTTCTTTAAAGAACCTCCAGACTTGCGAACATCTAGGCCTCGCCACGGGAGCTTCACTATGTGAAACAGTTGCTGCTGATGCACCAGCTCTGGCCCTGCCTCTCCCTCTGGCCACACCACTGCCTCTTACAACCTGTTCTGGTGCAGCACTCGCCTCCGCCTCAGAAGCCACTGTCTTCACTCGGGCATATCAACCCAGCTTGGGTCAGTCACTCGTCATCCTCCGATTCTCAGTCTGCTCCCCCCTCGGAATTCCTCCCCTTACAACAACTTCACCACTGTCTGACAACCGTGTCTCTTCATCGTCCGACACCTCTTTACAAACTTCTTCCACTAACTCAACATTGTCATTATCATCATCATCACCACCCACAGACTGCGACAGTTGAAACACTTGGGCATCGGGAAAGAGGACAGCAGCAACCTGAGAACTGGTTTGTGACTCTGGGAAGGGTCCAGAAAACAGTTCCTGAGAGTATGCCGGATCGCATTCCAAATTTTCCTGGGAGGGGGCAGACTGGGGGGAAGGATGTTGAGGTGGAGGAGCCAGAGAAGTGCTCCCTTGGGTAACGTGGGTGGACTGCGTGGAAGACTGACTGGCGGACAAATTACTTGAAGCATTATCTGCAATCCACGAGATCAGCTGTTCGCACTGTTGTGGTTTCAACAGTCCTCTACCACGTGTCCCTGTAAGTTGAGACATGAAGCTAGGGAGTGTAGCTCTGCGGCGTTCCACAGCTCCCTCATCAGCAGGTACTGTCTCACCCTGCCCAGGACCACGGCCTCTGCCCCCCGCAGTAATTGACTGCCCACGCCCACGCCCTCGTCCTCGTCCTCTAACCTTAGCCCTGGGGTTCCACATTTTCTGTATATAATTGTATTCTATAAAAAAATAAATAAATAAATGGGCCTGGTTTACTGAAACCCACAAACTTGTTCAGTCTGGTTTAATTTTGTGACGTACAGAAAGTGTCACCTGGACAGTATATACCGTTTGGAGTGAGTATGCTGAACTGCGTCACACAGAAAGGTGACACGCAGCTGTGTGAAATGGATTTGTATCACTCAGCTAAAACAACAAAAAACTAATTTTTTTTCTATATTTTTTTTAAATATTTTTTTCTTTCAGTTTAGTTTTTTTGGGAACGTGACGTGCGGAAACTATCGTACAGCTGACTGACACCCTACTGACGGTAGCTATTTAGACTGAGACCCAGACAAAAGTCGCACAGAGATTTTTAGGATCAAGCTATATATACGTGACAGGTAGCAGGTGACTTGGTTGTTTTTTGTGAAGTACAGACAGTGTCACCTGGACAGTATATACCGTTTGGAGTGAGTGTGCTGAACTGTGTCACACAGAAAGGTGACACGCAGCTGTGTGAAATGGATTTGTATCACTCAGCTAAAAACAACAAAAAACTAATTTTTTTTCTATATTTTTTTTTAATATTTTTTTCTTTCAGTTTAGTTTTTTTGGGAATGTGACGTGCGGAAACTATCGTACAGCTGACTGACACCCTACTGACGGTAGCTATTTAGACTGAGACCCAGACAAAAGTCGCACAGAGATTTTTAGGATCAAGCTATATATACGTGACAGGTAGCAGGTGACTTGGTTGTTTTTTGTGACGTACAGACAGTGTCACCTGGACAGTATATACCGTTTGGAGTGAGTGTGCTGAACTGTGTCACACAGAAAGGTGACACGCAGCTGTGTGAAATGGATTTGTATCACTCAGCTAAAACAACAAAAAACAAATTTTTTTCTATATTTTTTTTTAAATATTTTTTTCTTTCAGTTTAGTTTTTTTGGGAACGTGACGTGTGGAAACTATCGTACAGCTGACTGACACCCTACTGACGGTAGCTATTTAGACTGAGACCCAGACAAAAGTCGCACAGAGATTTTTAGGATCAAGCTATATATACATGACAGGTAGCAGGTGACTTGGTTGTTTTTTGTGACGTACAGACAGTGTCACCTGGACAGTATATACCGTTTGGAGTGAGTGTGCTGAACTGCGTCACACAGAAAGTTGACACGCAGCTGTGTGAAATGGATTTGTATCACTCAGCTAAAACAACAAAAAACTAATTTTTTTTTTTTAAATATTTTTTTCTTTCAGTTAATTTTTTTTGCGAACGTGACGTGCGGAAACTATCGTACAGCTGACTGACACCCTACTGACGGTAGCTATTTAGACTGAGACCCAGACAAAAGTCGCACAGAGATTTTTAGGACCAAGCTATATATATGTGACAGGTAGCAGGTGACTTGGTTGTTTTTTGTGACGTACAGACAGTGTCACCTGGACAGTATATACCGTTTGGAGTGAGTGTGCTGAACTGTGTCACACAGAAAGGTGACACGTAGCTGTGTTAAATGGATTTGTATCACTCAGCTAAAACAACAAAAAACTAATTTTTTTTCTATATTTTTTTTTAAATATTTTTTTCTTTCAGTTTAGTTTTTTTGGGAACGTGACGTGCGGAAACTATCGTACAGCTGACTGACACCCTACTGACGTAGCTATTTAGACTGAGACCCAGACAAAAGTCGCACAGAGATTTTTAGGATCAAGCTATATATACGTGACAGGTAGCAGGTGACTTGGTTGTTTTTTGTGACGTACAGACAGTGTCACCTGGACAGTATATACCGTTTGGAGTGAGTGTGCTGAACTGTGTCACACAGAAAGGTGACACGCAGCTGTGTGAAATGGATTTGTATCACTCAGCTAAAACAACAAAAAACTAATTTTTTTTCTATATTTTTTGTATTTTTGTTTTTTGGGAACGTGACGTGTAGAAACTATCGTAGAGCTAACTGACACCCTACTGACGGTAGCTATTTAGACTGCAACCCAGACAAATGTCGCACAGAGATTTTTTGGGATGAAGCCATACACGTGACAGGCAGCAAATGACTTGGTTGTATTCGGTGACATACAAAAGTGTCACCTGGACAGAAAATAGTGAGTGTATTGAACTGTGACACACAGAATGGTTCCACACTGCTGTGTGCAATGGATTTGTATCACTGAGATATAACATAAAAAAAAAGGGGGTTATATATGGCGATAGCTGCACTACTAGTGCCAGCCAGCCAAGTGACAAAAAAAAAAAAATGTCTTCTAGCCCTTAGAAGGGCTGTTGGGTTCTTTGTGGGTGATCCCTGCCTAACAGACAACTAAATGCAGGCCCTAACACTGTCCCTGAAAGGCAGCAGCTCTATCCCTAACGACATCCAGACGGCATCTGAGCCGAGCACCGCGGCCAGTCGGTAGTATATTCCAGGGTCACCTGATCAGGCCAGCCAACCCCTGCTATCGACATGTAAGGGCCCCACGTGATGCTGGGTGGTATGCAGAGTCTCCTGGCTTGTGATTGGCTGTGTTTTTAGGCGCCAAAAAAGCACGATGCGGAAGTTGCCATTTCCTCGAGCATGGCGAGATACTCGTCCGAGCAGCGAGCACTTACGAGTACCCTAATGCTCGAACGAGCACCAAGCTCGGACGAGCATGCTCGCTCATCTCTATTCCTTTTTTTTTATTGATCCAATGGTCAATGTAGGTTTCTGTCACATGATTAAAATAAGCTCAAGTATACAGGGGGGGTGGACTTACAGAAGTCCAGTGACAAACTGTCACAATGCCTGTTGGATTCCCGTCTCAACCTCGGTGAAGACTCCCATTTCCCCATGTCTGCCTAGACACTCCTGACACTTAGATAGTGAAAGATTAGAGAAGAATTCAGTCTTTAGGGGGGATTGTCAAGGTAGACTGTCTGAAATACTGAATTTTCCCCTCACAGTTTTATGTCATTTGTATATACATGTATTCAATGCTATTTGCCCTTGCAAATATATATATATATCAGCTTTGTAAGTATTTCTACAGCTGTGCAGCGTGTCTAAAATGTAGCTTATGTCCTGGTACATCCTGATACGGATTCGACTCCCCCGCCCACCTGTCCAGGACCCTGCGGTGGGGTGTATTAACCAAGACATGCGACTAGAAGAACAAAAGAATGTGTGTTTAATGCTTATCAGCTTGCTGGGGAGAAGAAACTCCACCACCTTTTCTACTGTGTGTATATGCTTTTGCAATAAACGGAGCAGCCCAGATCACCTCAGCGCCTGAACGTGTTGGGAGACTCCAAACTGACATTTGTGTCCGTCTTGAGATCTTATCATGTGCACAAACGTTCTTTTAATTTGGCCAACTGACCTGACCCCTAAGAGGACAGATTGTGTCCCCCTTAACAACAGGACCCCCCAACAGAACATGCAATTCATATTACTGCTGCAGTATTCTCTTATATGGTAGACCAGCCATTGGGTTTCCTTACAGCCATGAAAATATCCAGAGTGATATAACTGCACAAGGAAAAAAAATCTTACCGTTATGTCACAGAACCTGAATAAGGGCTCATGCCCAAGAATGTAAGGGCTCCGTGCTCATGCTATGGACCGCAAATAGCGGTCCGCAGTGCATCGGCACCAGCCGTGTGCACCCCTGGTGCGGTTGCGGACCCATTGACTTGACAAAAGATAGGACATGTCTTATCTTTTGTGGTGTGGAGGAATCGACCCGAAATCCTACTGAAGCGCTTTGTAGAGCTTCCATGGGTTTCTGATCTGTGCCTCTGCTCCGCAAAAGATAGTAGATTACCAATCTTTTGCCGTAACTTGTAGATCGCAGACCCTTTCAAGTTAATGGGTCCACATCTGCACCACGAAGTGCACAAGCCCAGTGCCCGTATATAGCGGACCGGCCATTTACGATCAGTGGTACTTGAGGGAACTTAAAGGCCCTCTGCAGCATCAGTATTATAAATGGCACACAGCAAGTGGGGGACCTATAAGAGTGAAATCTCTACACAAGGATAATACAGATTCTTACTGTATGTCACAGCACATGCACAATGACCAAAGTAAACTCTTTTTACACAGTCAGATTAGTTGCCTGTAATCAGCCGCTGTGAACAATACAGAAAGTCGATAAACATCCACTTATTTTCACTTGGCAATCAGAGAATCATCAACTCTAATTGTTAGTTTTTCCTGAGCTCTAGGATGGGTGGCAACTAGCTTCTATGATGTCTTTCATACACAGCATACATCATATCCACCTATCTCTTGGAGGCATGCCTACAGAAGCAGAAAGGAGAACATTACAGCAGTACGGGGCAGTGTAGCTGTAAATTCAGGGGGTTAGATAAAACACCTACTTAAAAGCTGCAGTAGTTTCTCCCTGTCTTCTTGCTTCTCTCATGCTCCAGCAGCTCCTTTCTCATCTCCCTCTCCTCACCACAGAGGTCACTAGACAGCAGCTGTGACTTGATCTCTCAGTGAATGAACTTCTGTATAAAGATTTCATTAATTAATTCACAGTGATCCGTACAGGTGACAGGAGAAGGAGTATTGGCTGATAAGTGGGGAAAGAGGCATTTTTCTGCACTATATAGGTATATAGGTATATTAAAACTTTATTATCTTCACTTGTATTATTGCTTTAAGGCAGTGGTTCTCAACTCCAGTCCTCGGGACCCACCTGCCAGTCAGGTTTTCAGGATTTCCTTAGTTTAGACCAGCTGATATAATTAGCGTCCATCCATCAGGACTTACCACAGGTATTCATTCTGTGGGATATTCCTAAATCCTGACTGGCAGGTGGGTCCCGAGGACTGGAGTTGAGAACCACTGCTTTAAGGTAACTAAACTTTTGAATACATTTTTGTTAACATGTCCCTATTCCCTATTAACACTTTTTTTTAGTGTACTTTAGGCTACATGCACACGACCGTATGTGTTTTGCGGCCTGCAAATTGCGGATCCGCAAAGAAAACGGATGACTTTCCGTATGGCATCTGTGTTTCCGTTTTTTTTTTTGCAGATCCATTGTAACAATGCCTATCCTTGTCCATAAAACGGACAAGAATAGGACATGTTCTATTTTTTTTGCAGGGCTACAGAACGGACATACTGATGCGGATAGCACACGGTGTGCTGTCCACATTTTTTGCTGACCCATTGAAATGAATGGGTCCGCATCCTATCCGCAAAAAAAACGGAACGGACGCAGAAACAAAATGTGTTTGTGTGCATGAGGCCTTATTAATGGATTTTGTATTGATGAGTCAGTGATATACTGTACAGTGAAGTAGATTTTAAGCGCTCAGCAAAATGTGTGCTTTAGGGAGGCAAAAGTGTATTAAAATTACTAAAACAATTAATAAAGTACACTACAAAAAGTGTTATTAGGACATGTTCACAAAAATGTATTCAAAAGCTTAGTTACTCTATAAAAAGCATCAGTGAGCAGGATCAAGCTCATTAAACCAGGCATACTGCCTGGTACAGCTGACTCTGATGAAATTGATACATGTCCTGTAAAAATTGGTTGCAACCTTCCTGAGAAAACAGACTTTTATTCTTTATGTATGTTAGGGCTTCAGTGCACTTAAGGGCGGGGCCTAACTCCTCTGTGTAGGGGCCCGTTCACACGACCGTGTGAATGGGTCCGCTTCTATTCCGCAATTTTGTGGAATAGATGTGGCCCTATTCATTTCAATGGGCAGCATTAGATAGCAGACAGCCGTGGCTCCGCGAAAAAAGATAGAACATGTCCTAATCTTGTCCGCAATTGTGGACAAGAAAAGGCATTTTGTACGGGGTGCCAGCCATGTGTGTTCTGCAAATTGTGGAACACACACGGGCCGGCATCCGTGTTTTTGCGGATCCGCAAAAACACGGCAGTCTGAACGGCCCCTGAGGCTACATTCATACGAGTTGTTTTTGCAGCCTCCTATCCGCAAATTTTTCAGATAGGATGCGGACCCATTCATTTTAATGGGTCAGCAAAAAATACCAGCACACTGTGTGCTATCCGCATCCGTTTGTCCGTTCCGTAGTCCCGCAAAAAAATGGAACATGTCCTTTTCTTGTCCGTTGTCCTTACCAGGATAGGCATTGTTACAGTGGATCCGCAAAAAAAACTAATGCCATACGGACATCATCCGTTTTTCTTGTGGATCCGCAATTTGCGAATTAGTAAAACACAATGGTCGTGTGAATGGAGCCTAACTCAGATTTATAGTGCTGTCCACACCCTCCAGTTCGATGAGGTCTTTTTACTTGGGAATACCACATCCGATTTTCACAACACATGTATCAATTTAATCAGCAGAATCAATCCTACCAGGCAGTATAAGTGTCACAGTGAATGTTCGACCAGCTATAGAGTGCTTCCAAATCCAAACTAGTGGGTCTGGATCCACTCAAAGGTAGACCAATTGTGTCAGGTACTGATAGCCTAACACATCCTATCAGTACCTATGTGGATCAGATCCTGCGACCTTTTGTCATGGCCTTACCCTCGTATGTACGTGATTCTATGGACGTCATTAAAAGAATCGAGGGTATTCAGGTCGACTCGGATGTCATGCTGGCTAGTTTGGATGTGGAGGCACTCTATAGCTCTATCCCTCAAGATAAGGGCTGTGCAGTGATTGATCTGTACCTGCAAGAACGGGGAACCCATCTACGTCCGCATGGCGACTTTGTCCTTCAACTGGTGAGGTTTATTTTGGAACATAATATGTTCTTATTTAACAACAAATATTACCACCAGTTGAAGGGAGTCGCCATGGGGAGTCCTTGCGCCTCTACGTTTGTCAACTTGTACCTTGTACTTGGGGAGATGGGAACGTGAAATTATGTCGGACGAGATGTTGACGGAGTGGACATCGTCGGTGATCATCTGGCTAAGATTCATCGATGATGTCCTTATTCTGTGGCAGGGAGATGTAGATTCTTTTTCAACATTTGTTGAGAAATTGAACCACAATGAATGGGGGTTATACGTTATAAGTGAAATACACCCATCAAGTATTACTTTTTTGGACCTGATGGTTTTCAAAAATATGGACGATCCTAGGCACTCGACTATATAGGAAAACAACTGCTACTAACAGCCTATTAAGTTGGGATAGCTACCATCCACCACCATTGAAAAGGGGCATCCCAAAAGGCCAATATTTGCGCCTTAGTAGGCGCAAATGTTCAGGCCTGAAAGATTTCAGAATGGCAGCGAGTGAACTACAGCAGAGGTTCAAACGGCGGGGCTACCCGGCCGGCATTCTGAAACAGGCCTACAATCATGCTTTAGGCTGTGAGAGGGCACCACTCCTGAATCCGAGACAACGGTAGGATGAGCCCGGCATGATCAGAATCATCGGGAATTTTGATGAGGCACATGGATTGATCAAAAATGTTTTCTCTGAATTCTGGGGTATCTTGCGAGCGGGCCCGGATGTGGGACATTTAGTGGGTGATAGGCCGTTGATTACATATCGTCGTGGCCGCAATATCAGAGACCACCTGATACACAGTTTTCATCAACCTATGTCTAGACCTCTTCAATGGCTATCTAACCCACCTAAGGGGACATTTAAATGTGGGAACTGCATCATGTGTAAATGTATCAAAAAGGGGAACACCTTTACCAGTACCAGTACGGGTCGCTCATAAGACATTAGAGCATTTATTAATTGCAAAACGACTGGACTGGTATATTTGGCAACATGTGCATGTGGTATTCAGTATGTGGAAAAGACCTTGAGAGAATTTAGGAGACGCATTGGGGAGCACCTGGGTGACATTCGGAAAGGTGCCAATACCCCAATCGCTTGGCACATGACTAAATCACATGCGTTGGATGGTATCACTTTGCAGTTCCAAGGCATTGAGGTCATTAGACCTTCCCCGAGAGGTGGTGATCTGGATAGGCGTCTTTTACAAAAAGAGGCTC
The DNA here is from genome assembly GCA_900303285.1 of Rhinella marina. Taxonomy (NCBI): domain Eukaryota; kingdom Metazoa; phylum Chordata; class Amphibia; order Anura; family Bufonidae; genus Rhinella; species Rhinella marina. The sequence continues at coordinate 8,920 of ONZH01021090.1, forward strand.
AATGGACATTTCGGTTAAAAAGAGTACGCCCAGACGGTCTTAATGACCATATTTTTTATGCCTGTTTTATATAGTGCCTAGGATATGTCTCGCCATTTGAGATGTCAGGCTGTAATAAGCTTAGTCTTTTTTGTACACTCTGCAGTACCCCTCCTCTTTTTCCATTGCTAGGTTTGGTTATATGGCCTATGAGATATATAGAGCCATATACTATGGTTATCAGATATATACCCTAGGTATTTGTATTAGAGATATCAATGGACCAATAGACACTAAAACTGATGGTATATGTATCATTTTGCAGTACTTGATGTGTACTGATAAATAAGGGATAAAGAGTCTGGAGGATAATACCATTATGTATGTGTGTCCCCCGAATATAGATAATGTAATAAGGTTATTTACATCTACTAACCAGTTAATAATTGAGGGGTATATCAGTATACTACTGTATATTTTGAGGTTCTATATTAAGATTTAATATACAGTATATTCGACCATATTCCAGCTGGTATTATGGTGTTTTGGTGTGATATCTCTATTCTATTTTTCATATCTAGTGATCCCTCTTTTCAGTAATATAAATCCTTTAAACTGCAATGGATTTTATTCATTCATTTATTAATTGCCATTATTAATGTAATTTGTTACATCTGATTTATGATTTATCTTTCATGTAGCGTCATTTTTGCTTTTCTATTATTCATTACCTGCACTCTTTTGTTTTTTCCCCAGCCTGTAATGTAACAATTAATAGCCGCCGATTGGTCCCATTACAACAAGTAAATGTTACATAGACGCCCTGTTGTGACGTCTTAGCCGCGCTACCAAATAGCGATGCAGCTGCTGTCCTGCCCCGGGGAGTGGATTGGATAGTGCTCCCTTCAGTCAGGGGAGGCAGTCAGCTGATTGGTATGACGTTGGCACTTGTGGGTGGCGTTACATCCTTTTATACGCGGCATATTCGGCAGCCGCGCTACGGCCGCAATAGTGCCGGAGGCGCCGCCACAGAGAGAGGTGGTGAGCGCACTGCATGTTATGTTTGTCTGTCTGTTTGATTATATGTGGCGTTAAGATAGGGGACTAAGAGCTCCTGATGAGGGCTTATTGTTGGGGCCCAGAAACGCGTTGAGCTCACTGACTTGACACCCCGGCAGCCATATTAACAGAGGCACTATATATGTATCATTGTCTGGAGTAGGGGGTTGGAAAGAAGAGTTCAATACCCCCCTCCCTTTGATTTTGGGACAGACAAGTCACTCCAGACAAGTACTTGGTAGCCCTTGGCCATTTTTAGCACACATTATTAGTGCACTTATTTGAACAATATTTATTTGGCTGGGGCTATATTGTTTTCTCGCCAAATGCATTCAAGGGCATATGAAGCTACCCTAGATTATTAAATAGGATCTTAATAAAGTTTTTTTGTTTTATTTTGGCGCCCAACATTCACTGTGACACTTCAACTATTTTTGGACGTTTATCTTACCTATGTTCTTGTTAGGCAGTATACCTATTTTAATAGTGTTGATCCAGCTTATTCAGGATGGCTTGCCGCATTTTATACTGGAGGTGTAAAGGGAAGAGCTACCATTAACTCCAAGTAACAAAAATAAACCAGTCTGATTGCCAGCAAACCAGATAAAGTTCTTTTTTTTTTTTTTACAGCATGAAACATAGATATTAACATAATCTGTGCTAAGGTAACCATATGTTTGCAGTTTTGTTGCTCAGATGAGACAGAATGTCCGCAATGAATAAACCACGGGAGTTTGTAATCAATGAGCATCATTGTCTAGAATCATTTCACACCATGTGCACGGGGAACAGAGAGAACATGAATTTTCCGATTCAGGGCATCAAAGTTTTATTTCAACATCTAATTGACATTTCATATGTATGAACTGTTCCAGCCTGTGCTATATACCTGAAGGGTCCTATTTATTCATTGTTTGTTTGCTTTTATTTTCTAAGGGGAATAATTGTACTTCTCAATAACAAGACCCATAATGTGCCTCAGATTGCTGCTTCATTCATTTTTAACAGATCATTTCAATGTGTACAATCTGCACTATACCCTCAGGTATAATCTCTGCATAGATCCTGACGGGTATTGCTTGAGTTACAAAAAATGACACTGTGGGGTAGCAAAAATAGGTCTAGATGGAGAAACTAAGTTTCCTCAATTTTCTAAAAACTACAGGTCAGAAGATCTTCTGCTATTTAAAGCATTTAGCGTTATTTCAGATATGAAAGGGAAAATGAAATATCTGAATACTCCAGAAAGTAATGGATGAGGAGGGCTATCTTTTTGGCCGGAACATGGCTGCCATCTTGAAAGCTGCCATATTGGATGAAGGGTAAATTTTTCTAATGGGAAGGGGGTCATGTTGCATATCGGAAGACCAGAATTTTCTCAGAAATCAATTGCTGCAATCAGATTTACAATATCTCTTGTGGTTCAAAAGTTATCTACACAGATTTTAAAACGTGTGTTCAGCATCAGGGACAACACATCGAACACGTCAAATAGCTGTGCATCACAGGGAACGTTCCTGGTTGTTGTTGCAACGCTCTGTGTTGGTAACTTTTGAAACATAATCACGGAAAGAAAAGTGGTCTAAAATGGCAGAGAAGTGCTCAGAACCCCATATGCTGTTGCGCATATCAAACCGGGGGAGCAAATCCTGCACATGTGATCCGTTGCTAACAGCAATCCCCAGGAAAAATGCATACAATGAAGGATGCCGGCAGCGGACCACATATACCACAAAAACATTCTATACAAGATAACCAATTGTGCGGATGTGACAAACTATATAATTAAACAAATCACGGAAAAAGGTGCACTGCAACGGTAAATGCAATTGATAATATATGGCTAAACCCTTACGCTGATGTTAATATGAGACTTTCGCCAATATATTCTTACTAGCTGAAGGACCCGGCTTCGCCCGGGTATATTTAATTTATTTTGTTTAATGTTTGTGTGTGTGTGTCGTTAAAAGATATCGAGAGTGACCTTTACAGTAACCGCCCCTTTAACAGTGACCACTGTAGTCATCCAATGTGTTCTCCATTGTGGCATGTGGTACTGTTGGTGCTAGTATTCTATGCAGGAGGTCCGATTTTAGGTTCGGCTTTCAGACTCCCTGTCCACCATCCAGCGCAGGGCCTGGACAGACACAGGGATGTCCACCATTTCAGTAGCTCACGCTCAGACAGCATCTCCTCCGTGTCTTCACAGAACCAGGGGGCATAGCCTCGTATTTAGGGGTGTGACTTCATGAACATTCTGGCTTTCAAACTCCCTGTCCTCTGTCATGCGCAAGGCCTTGATGGACACAGGGATGTCCTTTTGAACACCCCACTCTCACACAGCAGCACAGTGCAGTCTGAGCAATGAGCTGCAGGGAGAAAGTCACCCTCCCCCCACCCCTGCAGCGACAGAAGGTGATTTTAACCTTTATTTTTGCAATCCCTGTCAGCTGCAGATTGAGTGGGGGCGTGGCCTGACCGGGTCAGGGGCGTGACTTAGTTGGACCTGGAGGTTTTTAAATCCTTCTTTTGAATCACAGGTTGATGCCTTAGTAATTTAGGAGTAAACAGAGTGGGTAGCAGTAGAAGAATACATCTCTTATTACTACTGAACAGTAAATATGTGAAATTTACATTATATAAGGTAATGATTGATGATGAGTTAGTCTAAAACATAAGTTACATTTATGGTAACCGGAATACCTCTTTAACAATCTCATCCAAAGCCTCTTTAATGCAGACCTACAGCAGTGAACTGGCTAGGTTGTCATGGAAGCCTGTTGTGTGTGGAGGCTGCCTGTGAGCTTCTATTGGCTGATAAGGGTCATGTGACCAGGCTCCTATTGGCTAATGCATGTTTTGGGAATATCTCAGGAACGATACGTCCTGGAGAGCTGAAAACTGTTCTAAAACCTTCCCGGACACCAAATTTTGTGATTGTAGCTGCAGCGGTGCGGATTCCTTTAGCGGACATACACACACATACACTCAGCTTTATATATTAGATATCAAGAACATACGGAGCCCGAGCACTGCGTCAAGGTATCTCAGAGTGGCACGGGACCTAACGCTAACCTACCTATGTCGTATGGGCTATAACGGAAGGAGCATACAGGCCGACACACAGTCACCAACTCCTAGTTACCTCCAGCGTGAGATCACACATCCAGTGGGAGGAGGGAGGAGACTGTGAGTCCCACCTATCCCTGACTCATGTGACTCAGACTGCACAGGTGCACCTGAATGTTACCCATAGATCAGAATCAAGGCATATTCAGACCTGGAGTTGCCACACCTCCAGGTGTAAATGTACAAACAAAATCACGATGATTATGATCTTATGGTAACATTCTGGTCGCTGTGTGTCGGCCTGTACGCTCCTCCATTATTGCCCATACGGCATAGGTAGGTTAGCGTTAGGTCCCTGGCCACTCTGAGATACCTTGACGTGGTGCTCGGGCTCCGGTATGTTATTGATATAAGAATATATTGGCGAAAGTCTCATTTTAACATCAACGCGAGGGTTTAGCCATGTATTATCAATTGCATTTACCGTTGCAGTGCACCTTTTTCCATGATTTGTTTAACTTTTGAAACACAAGAGATATTGCAAATCTGATTGCGGCAATTGATTTCTAAGAAAATTCTGGTCTTCTTTGATATGCAACATAATCCCTTCCCATTGGAAAAATATACCCCTTGATCCAATATGACAACTTTCAAGATGGAGGCCAAAAACAGGAATCCTCGAGTCTCTACTATTCTAATAGCCTACTCATTAAATGGATTGTCCCATGAAAAACATTCTACATTTATAAAACCAGCATCTGAAGACTGTAATTAAAAATGGATTATAGCCAATGAGTTATTCAACTCATTGAAGCACATGCTCAGTTCCATCCTTCAACTCCCATGTGTTAGAAGCTGTGACAGTTACAGGGAGAGAGATGCAGCAGAAAGAGCACACCCCCTGAGAAAGTACATGCCTCCCGAATGGTGATAAGATGAGAGCTGCAGCAGTAAAGACATCCTGAGCTGCCAACTTGAAATAAATCTAGCAGAACAATTGCAGCAATGAATGGGGAGATCTCTGGATCTATATGAGGTACAGGCCAGTTCTAGTTTTGTTACAAACAGTTGGTTACGTACTATATAATTAATTTTAAAAAATTGGTTATGAATAGAGATGAGCGAGCACTAAAATGTTCAGGTGCTCGTTATTCAAGACAAATTTTTCCCGATGCTCGGGTGCTCGTTTCGAATAGCGAACCCCATTGAAGTCAATGGGAGACTCGAGCATTTTTTGCAGGGGACCAAAGCTCTGCACAGGGAAGGTTGCGTGAAAACCTGAAAACCTCAGAAAATTATGGAAACACCACTGAAATGGACAGGAAACAGCAGGGGCAGCATGCATGGATGCCTCTGAGGCTGCCTAATCGTACCATTATGCCAAATTCTGACACAGCATGGCGGTGAACCCAGAGTGACCAAGTGAAACTGAGGTAGCAGGTGAAGCACTTAAAATTTTACCCTGACACGGAATGGCGGTGAACGTCAGACACCGCCTGCATGAGATTAGGGATAGAGCTGCTGTCTGTCAGGGAGAGTGTTAGGGCCTCAATTTAGATGTTGGTTAGGCAGGAATCACCCATAAAGAACCCAACAGCCCTTCTAAGGGCTACAAGCACCTTTTTTTGGCTTCTCCTGGCTGCTGCATGAGATTAGGGATAGAGCTGCTGTCTGTCAGGGAGAGTGTTAGGGCCTCAATTTAGATGTTGGTTAGGCAGGAATCACCCACAAAGAACCCAACAGCCCTTCTAAGGGCTACAAGCACCTTTTTTTTTTGGTCTCCTCCTGGCTGCTGGCTGGGACTTGTAGTGCAGCTACCGCCATCTTGGCTGCACACTGTTAGGGCGTGAAATTAGAATGTGGTTAGGCAGGAATCATCCACAAAGAACCCAACGGTCCTTCTAAGGGCTACAACGACCTTTTTTTTGTCCTCCTCTCGGCTGCTGGCTGGGACTTGTAGTTCAGCTACCGCCATCTTGGCTGCACGCTGTGCACAGCGACTGGTGGCAGAAGGGACAGCACGTGGTCCACACAGACCCAAAAGAAATTGCCCAAAGTCCTCTCAGTACTCATTTTTGCTGCTGCTGTACCTTGGCTTGCTGAGATCTGTAGTGCAGTCTAGGGAATATGTTTTTTCTCTCAGTTATATATATTACAGTCCAGTGAACAATTATGTTGTGTGCTGTACAGTAGCGTCAGTCTAGGGTATACGTTTTTTATCTCAGTTATATATCCTACAGTGCAGTACAAATTCTGTCATGTGCTGCACACTAGCCAGAGTCTAGAAAATATACATTTTTTTCTTTCATTCATATATCCTACAGTGCAGTGAAAAATTGTGTGGTGTGCGTTACACTAGCGGCAGTCTAGAGAATACGTTTTTTTCTCTCAGATACATTTAATACAGTCCAGTGAAAAATTCTGTGGTGTGTGGTACACTATCCGCAGTCTAGAGAATACGTTTTTGGCCTCAGATATTAATTCGACAGATATTAATTAGACACTACCAGCATGCGCAGGCACACGACTCAATAGAACCAAGGCCGTTCACCTCCTGCGGATCACACCACTGCTCCTTCCCCTGTGTCACATGCTGGCTTTGCGAGTCAACCCCCCGCCCAGGACCCCGGCATGAGCGCCTCCCGCCCTACAACCACCCCTTCACCTCCACGATCCTCCACACCCTACACCAATGTGTCCCAGCGCAGCGTTTAGCTGTCTTTGCATCAGACATTGGAGCGCAAGCGCAAACGCGAATGCAATTCCACCCACCCACATGCATAAGCCCTAAACGTCCACATTTTCAAACTGCTGACCCTGGAGATGCTGCGCTATAGACTGGTATAGATTGAGGCTTTCCGCAACCTGATGGCGGTGGCTGTCCCTCGGTACTTTGTCCGCAGCCGCCACTATTTTTCCCGATGTGCCGTCCCAGCCCTACACCAGCACGTGTCAGAGAACATCATCCGTGCCCTGACCAACGCGGTTACTGAGAAGGTCCACCTAACCACGGACACGTGGACAAGTGCTGGTGGGCAGGGACACTAAATCTCCCTGACGGCACATTGGGTTAACTTGGTGGAGGCTGGGACCGAGTCTGACCCTGGGGCCGCTCATGTAATGCCCACACCGAGGATTGCGGGGCCTACCTCGGTCACGGTTTCTCAGACTTATTATGCCTCTTCCTCCAACCCCTCCTCCTCCTACTCTCAAATACAATCTGTGAGCACGGCGCTTTTAGTCGGTAGCTCTAGGCGCAGCAGCAGTGCCGTGGGTAAGCGCCAGCAGGCGGTGCTCAAACTGCTGAGCTTAGGTGACCAAAGGCACACCGCCCAAGAGCTGTTACAGGGCATCACGGCGCAGACCGATCTTTGGCTGGCGCCGCTGAAACTCAAACCAGGCATGGTTGTGTGTGACAACGGGCGTAACCTGGTGGCGGCTCTGCAACTTGGCAGACTCACACATGTGCCATTATACACCAATACTATTTCCCAAAGTAACAACAACCCATATAAACACAGCATATAAAACCTGCCTGGCCCACATGTTCAATCTTGTGGTTCAGCGGTTCCTCAAGACCTACCCCAATATGTCTGATTTGCTCACCAAGGTGCGACGCATCTGTGCGCATTTCCGCAAGTCAACCACAGATGCTGCCACTCTCAGGGCAGTGCAACGGCGCTTACAACTGACAGCTCACCGACTGTTGTGTGACGTGACCACACAATGGAATTCCCCATTACACATGTTAGCCAGGGTTTACCAGCACCGCAGAGCGATTGTAGACTGCCAGATGACAACTTCCAAGAGAACTGGTAGTCAGGTTAGTCAGCTTCCTCAAGTCTACAATGAGGAGTGGACGTGGATGTCTGATATCTGTCAGGTGTTAAGCCACTTTGAGGAGTCAACACAGATGGTCAGCGGCGAAGCCGCCATTATCAGTGTCACCATCCCGCTGCTTTGTCTGCCTGTTGAAAAAGTCACTGCTCAGCATGAAGTCAGAGTCTTTGCGCTTGTCACAGGAGATGGGGGAAGAAGATACGTTGCTTGATAGCCAGAGCACCCTCAGGTCTGTTTCTCAGCGCGTATTGGAGGAGGATGAGGAGGAAAAGAAGGAGACTGTTGGTGAGACTGAAGAGAGTACCTATGCTCATTCCTTCTTATCTGTTGAGCATGTATGGGCTGAAGAGGAGGAGTTGGAGGAGGAGGAAATGGAGAGTCAGCCTATTGAGGAAAGGGAATTCTTGTGTGTTGGGACTCTTGCGCACATGGCTGACTTCATGTTAGGCTGCCTTTCCCGTGACCCTCGCATTTTTGCCAACACCGATTACTGGGTGTTCACCCTCCTGGACCCCCGGTACAAGCAGAACTTTTCCACTCTCATTCTTGTAGAGGAGAGGAGTATGAGAGTGAATCAATATCAACAGTCCCTGGTGCACAAGCTGAAACTATCCTTCCCATCTGACACTGCTAGCGGCAGAGGATGTAGTTCTGTGGGCCAACTAGCGGGGGAGAGGAGGGGAGCAGGCAGCTTGTCAAGCACTGGCAGGGGAACACTCTCCAAGGCTTTTGCCAGTTTTATGGCACCCCAGCAAGACTATGTCACCCGTCCCCCAGTAGGGGGGGAGATGTTCAGAAAGATGGTGAGGGAGTACCTAGCTGACCATTCCACCGTCCTGCGTGATCACTCTGCTCCATACAACTACTGGGTTGCAAAGCTGGACACGACAACTGGCGCTGTACGCCTTGGAGGTGCTGGCCTGCCCTGCCGCTAGCGTGTTGTCAGAGCGGGTCTTCAGTGCAGCTGGTGGCATCATCACTGATAAGTGTACACGCCTGTCAACTGACAGCGGTGACAGGCTGACGATTATTGAAATGAATAAAGCCTGGATTTCACCGGAATGCAAATTTCCACCGGGGGTAAGCAGCTCAACATGAAGATTCTTTATGTATCCTCTCCTCCTCCTCCTCCTCTTCGTACACAAATGCTGAGCCAACAGGCAATGTTTCTGAGGGCCAACTGGCGCTCTTTACAAACAATGTTTACGGAGGGCCACCTACAGGCCCTCTCTCCAATAAATGTTTTAGGAGCGTCAACTACAGACACTCAAAAACAATTTTACAGGAGGGTCAACTACAGACACTCCAAAACAATTTTACAGGAGGGTCAACTTCAGACTCTCCAAAACAAATTTTTGGGAGGCTCACCTACAGCCATTTGACTGCAATCTCAGTCTGACCAAGGCATTGGTGGTGTCACCGCCATGCTGTATCAGTGTAAAATTTTATGTGCTTCACCTGCTACCTGAGTGTAACTTGGTCACTCTGTGTTCACCGCCATGCTGTGTCAGTGTAAAATTGTATGTGCTTTACCTGCTACCTGAGTGTAACTTGGTCACTCTGGGTTCACCGCCATGCTGTGTCAGTGTAAAATTTTATGTGCTTCACCTGCTACCTGAGTGTAACTTGGTCACTCTGGGTTCACCGCTATGCTGTGTCAGTGTAAAATTTTATGTGCTTCACCTGCTACCTGAGTGTAACTTGGTCACTCTGGGTTCACCGCCATGCTGTGTCAGTGTCAAATTTTATGTGCTTCACCTGCTACCTCAACTAACTTGGTCACTCTGGGTTCACCGCCATGCTGTATCAGTGTAAAATTTTATGTGCTTCACCTGCTACCTCAACTAACTTGGTCACTTGTTGGTGTCAACACTAGAGTGCGGCTACTATACCGCACACAACAGAATTTTTCACTGCACTGTAGTATATATAACTGAGAGAAAAAAGGAATTTTTAGACTGCGGCTAATTTACCGCAAACCACTCCATTTTTCACTGGACTGTAGTACATATAACTGAGAAAATACGTATTTTATAGACTGACGCTGCTGTACAGCACACTACAGAATTGTTCACTGGACTATAGTATATATAAATGAGAAAAAAACGTAGTCTTTAAATGGCAGCTATTTTACCGCAAACCACTACATTTTTTAATGGACTGTAGTACATATAACTGAAAGAAAATACATATTCCCTAGACTGACGCTACTGTACAGTACACTACATAATTGTTCACTGGACTGTAGTGTATAGAAATGACAGAAAAACGTATTCCCTAGACTGACGCTACTGTACAGTACACTACATAATTGTTCACTGGACTGTAGTGTATAGAAATGAGAAAAAAACTTAGTCTTTAAATGGTGGCTATTTTACCGCAAACCACTACATTTTTCACTGGACTGTAGTATATATAAATGAGAAAAAACTTAGTCTTTAAAGGGAACCTGTCATCTCCAAAACACCCCGTGAACTAGAGTAAGCGTTGTATAGTGTAAGTGACGTTGAGTCCGGTTATGTAATTTTTATCTTCATACTCACTTCCATTCTGACGTTGTGCTCCCACAAACCTGCAGTAAAATGCACTCAGTGGACTCCAGTGCTCACTCACATGATGGAGAGGACTCAAAGAAGAGTCCAGTGAGTGAATTTTACTGCAGGTTTGTGGGAGCACAGCGTCGGAATGGAAGTGAGTATGAAGATAAAACTTACATATTCGGATTCAGCATCACTTACACTATACACCGCTTACTCAAGTTCAGGGGGTGTTTCGGAGATGAAAGGTTCCCTTTAAATGGCGGCTATTTTACCGCAAACCACTACATTTTTCACTGGACTGTAGTATATATAAATGAGAAAAAACTTAGTCTTTAAATGGCGGATATTTTACCGCAAACCACTACATTTTTCACTGGACTGTAGTACATATAACTGAGAAAATATGTATTTTATAGACTGACGCTGCTGTACAGCACACTACAGAATTGTTCACTGGACTGTTGTATATATAAATGAGAAAAAAACGTAGTCTTTAAATGGCGGCTATTTTACTGCAAACCACTACATTTTTCACTGGACTGTAGTACATATAACTGAAAGAAAATACGTATTTTATAGACTGACGCTACTGTACAGCACACTACATAATTGTTCACTGGACTGTAGTGTATAGAAATGACAGAAAAACGTATTCGGCGTATTTGGGCAATTTATTTTGGGTCTGTGTGGACCACGTGCTGTCCCTTCTGCCACCAGTCACTGTGTACAGTGTGCAGCCAAGATGGCGGTAGCTGCACTACAAGTCCCAGCCAGCAGCCTGGAGGAGACCAAAAAAAAAAAGGTGCTTGTAGCCCTTAGAAGGGCTGTTGGGTTCTTTGTGGGTGATTCCTGCCTAACCAACATCTAAATTGAGGCCCTAACACTCTCCCTGACAGACAGCAGCTCTATCCCTAATCTCATGAAGACGGCGTATGACGCCAGCAGCGCGGGAACAGATTCTTATATTCCCAGGTCATCTGATCTGGCCAGCCAATCCCTGCTATCGACTTGTAGGGGCCCCATGTGATGCTAGGAGGTACCAAAGACTCTCCTGCATGCTGATTTGCTGAAAAAAGGCGCCTAACGTGCAGGAAGAGGAAGTTGCCATTTCCTCGAGGATCGCGAAATGCTAGTCCGAGTAGCGAGCATATGCGAATACCCTAATGCTCGAACGAGCATGTTCGCTCATCTCTAGTTATGAAACATTGGTTATGAAAAAAGCCGACCATTTGGGATAATTGTTACGTACTATATAATGTCTGATTTTCATTTTTTGCATTAATCATGGAAGTGCATTTGTGAGGGAAATGCCTGCTTAAGTGAAGGAAATCCTATTAATGCATATGGACATTATAGAAAGGTATCCCCTTCTATGCACTAGATCTACTCTATTAGAGTAGCTGAATAACCACTATAGAATATTACATGCCTGACCAGAGTAAAGACACATTGGGGGAGATATATCAAGACTGGCGCATCCATATGCCAGTCTTGATCTCCCTGCACTGGCATGAAGGGCTTCTATTTTATTGAAAGGCAGATGCCTCTTTACAAATCAGGCTCATTTCTGCCCTGCTGTGCACCAGAAACTGAAGACAATTCCAGCTACAGGCTGGCACAGACTTCAACTATAACTTCTGCCACTTTCTGGTGCCCACTAAGTCCCGCACCCTTTTCTAAAACGTCACAAATAGTGTTGAGCGAGCACCTCTGTGCTCGTATGCTCGGGTGCTCTGGCCGAGCACTAGGGGTTGCTTGAGTGCTCGGCCGAGCACCCGAGCATAACGTTAGTCAATGGGACTAAACCAGGCACCCCCCGCTCGGAAGAGGGGAGGGTGTCTGGTTCATAGAAAAAGGTCAGAATCGCAACTTCTCCTCTTTTACTCCTTTCACTCGTAAAAGTATGCTAATTAACTGAATTTGTACGCATTAGCGCACAATGCATACGCATTAGCGTACAAATTCGTACGCATTAGCGTACAAAACAATATTACAGTGCGGGGAAGAGACTCGAGCATTGCGCTCGAGTACACTTGGTGTTCGGCCGAACACCAAGCGGACCCGAGCGTAGGCATGCTCGGCCGAACAGCGAGTTCAGCCGAGCATGCTCGCTCAACACTAGTCGCATTATGGTGCACATATGGCATGTGACTTCTTTTACACCCTCAATGTGCAGTTGCATGTGGAGTCAAAGAGGAGCCACAGCTGCAGAGGAGGAGGAGGGATCCAAGAAAGGTAATCTGCTGTGCCCAGCTCTGTTTGCAGGGGTGCACCTAGCCTTTCTGTTGTCTGAGGTGGAAACTGAAATGGTGTCCCCAATTCTTAATGCAACCCCTACCCTCCAGCCCTACTGTTGGAGACATACTTGGAAAACATTACATATAGCAGTAGAAAACATACAGGGTGATACGTCACCACATACCTCTCACATCCAGTGACATCTCCTCTGATGTGGATGTTATTATTCCTCATCTTCTCCATTCGGTCAAGACCGCCAAGACGATTTCTTTCAGTTGCATCTCAAATCTGTCCCCTCTGCACTCCAATCTACTAAAGGAATGGAGGGGCAGCTTAAAAGACATCCTTGGAGTGAATTCCATGCCTGTAATATATCTGGCACATTTAGGACTGTCCTGTTAGAAAAGTACACCTGCAATCTGCTTTATGTAAAAAGTGACACATGTTTGCGCAAATTGCAACTTTCACTGTTTTTATGCTAAAATCGTGACTTTTTAATACCACAAAAGCTATTGAAAAATGTCCCCAGAGTCTTCTGCCTTCTCTCTCATGGTGTCAGCTGCTGCATAGTGTGGTAACTGGTCAGCAGCCAATCAGAGTGATGCTTATTCATTCTAGTTCACTGTAAGTGTAGCTTCTTGCCATTGGCCTCTCACCTCAGGTCCACTGCCTGCAGCCACCATCTTAGTAGCACAATATGGGATAATCCCTACCTGTATTGTAGGGTTATTTTTTTGTCAGGAAATAACATTGTAATAATGTTTGTCAGAAATGAATTACACGCTTGTTTTAAAGGATACATAATGTGTGATACCAGTCAGCAATGTATGCTACAAAGGGACTATTAAAGGGAAGGAATTGCACCGTTTTAGGTGATAAAAGACAATGTTGAAGATTTGATAGAATAGCGTAGAATAGCTGACTTCCAGTACCTGTGGAATAAGCTTCTCAATTCTCACATCTAGCTGACATAAAACATTTGGAGCTTGCCCTACAGGGAATACTATAAGTGGAAATCTACCCCACAGAGAAAACTCCTTACCCAAGCATGTCTTTGCAGACTTGCAAAGTCACTGAAACCCATTTGCTTTTCCTGACATCTTTGTCTCATTGAATGAAAATTAGGAGGAAATTGTTATTATCCACAGAAGCTAATGACTTTGTTTCATAGGCACCTTTTTCCTATGCAAGTATTTAAAGAGCAGTTACACAGATGCTTCCTGACTCTCCAATGCAAATGGTAAGGAGATAAATATGAAAAATGATAAACACTTCAGCTGTATTTCTCAACACTCAACCTAGGGCAAGAGCTGCATTTTTAAGTGTATTCCATAGTCAATCTTCTTAAATTTCCCTATTAAATATTGATCAACCCCTGAGACTCCTAATATTTGCTTAGTGCAGATATGTTAGACTTGAATATAAACTGTTTTGCCTTACAGCTAATCCACATATTCAATCAGAATTGATGACAGACGAGCTCTGTTTAGTTAAAATCAAGTCTGCCGCAGCAGCATTAATGTCAAATAAAGGTGTTTAAGAGGTTTTATCTGAGCAAAATGTAAAATATGTTGTTATTCACATGTTCCTGCAAGCCATTGATTCCATTTCACCTCTGTAGCCATGTATGAAAAGTAGTACAGAGGTTAGCAATTGGCAACCTCTTCCTATCATCTCCAGTACATGAAATACTATCTTTTTTTAATGCAGTGCACATACATCTTAAATAGATGTAGGCTGAACGCTTGTTTGGCCAATAGTTATTCCTCCCAAGTCCTCCATACATATGTATGCTTTCAATGGCAACAGAGGAAAAAGCTGCTGCCGGACAGAAGAGGATTAGACACTGAAATTCAAGTTGCCACATCCTTCTACCACACCAACATCATCTGTTAGAGGAGAGATCGGAGGCCCCATACACATTTGATTGCCGTCTGGCCTTGCCAAAATCAGCAAGTTCAGCTTACGGTAAAGGGCTCCATGCTTTTGTAAGTGCAGTTTTTTTATGTAGCATGCCTATGCTATTGGCATAAAGCACCATTCAGACATTTTGTATTAACTCACACGCTCTATGTAAATAGTGCAGAGCACAGAGTACTGCGCTGGCTGTTCTCCAGATTGGGGAATTTTATATTTTTTTAAAGGACAATAATGTGTTGAAAATAGTGTTGAAATTTGTGAAAATTCCATTTGGGTTGGATTTATCCAAATAGGACATGTGATTTGAGTTGGACCTGAATCAATTCTACCACAATCGACAGTTTAACGGTCTCCCTGAAAAGGTGAATATTGTGTTCTCTCTTTGTCCTTTTTTTCCTCTCGCTTTCTCTGTTGAAATTCACTTAATAAATACACTTAATAAATACAGAAAAAATTGGACACCATGGTCTTCATCGAGGTACTTCTCATTATTAGACAGTTAGATAAGGTTGTGATGTACATTTTTTCCTTTGCATAAGGGACCTAGGTTTTCTAAGTTCTCTCTAGTTACCTCTAGTTATTAGAGATGAGCGAACATGCTCGTCCGAGCTTGGTGCTCGTTCGAGCATTACGGTACTCGTAAGTGCTCGATGCTCGGACGAGCATCTCGCCATGCTCGAGGAAATGGCATCTCCCGCATTTTGAATTTTTGGCGCCTATCAACTCAGCCAATCACAAGCCAGGAGACTCTGCGGTACATCCAGCATCACGTGGGGCCCTTACATGTCGATAGCAGGGGTTGGCTGGCCTGATCAGGTGACCCTGGAATATACTAGTGACTGCCCGCGGTGCTCGGCTCAGATGCTGTCTGGATGTCGTTAGGGACAGATCTGCTGCGTTTCAGGGAGAGTGTTAGGGCCTGCATGTAGTTCTCTGTTAGGCAGGAGTGATATCAAAAGAACCCAACAGCCCTTCTAAGGGCTACAAGACACTTTTTTTTGTCTCTGGGCTGGCTGGCACTAGTAGTGCAGCTATCGCCATATATAACAATTTTTTTTATTGTTTTATCTCAGTGATACAAATCCATTTCATACAGCAGTGTGGAACCATTCTGTGTGTCACAGTTCAGCTGTCCACTCACCACAAACCACAATCCGTATTTTCTGTCCAGGTGACCCATACTGTACATCACGTGATCAAATACGGTCTTTTGCTTTCACTGATACAGCTACATTAGAAAAATCTCTGTGCGACATTTGTCTGGGTTGCAGTCAAAATAGCCACAGTCAGCAGGGGCTGAGTTTGCTCTCTGATATTTTCTGCACGTCACGTTAAAAAAAATATATATATATAAAAAAAAAAATATAAAAAAAAAAAAAATAGTTTTTTTGTTGTTTTATCTCAGTGATACAAATCCATTTCATACAGCTGTGTGGAACCATTCTGTGTGTCACAGTTCAGCTGTCCAGTCACCACAAACCACAATCCGTATTTTCTGTCCAGGTGACACATTCTTTACGTCACGTAATTAAAAAAGGTCTTTTGCTCTCACTGTTACAGCTACATTACAAAAATCTCTGTGCGACATTTGTCTGGGTTGCAATTAAGCAGACCAAGTCTGCCTAATCTAATAGTTTCAGTGTAATTGCTCCATACTGCACTCTACGTAATAACATACGTAATTTTGCTCTAACTTATCCACCTATATACAAAGCACAATCCCTATTTTCTGTCCAGGTGACACATTCTGTACGTCACGTAATTAAAAAAGGTCTTTTGCTCTCACTGTTACAGCTACATTACAAAAATCTCTGTGCGACATTTGTCTGGGTTGCACTTAAGCAGACCAAGTCTACCTAATCTAATAGTTTCAGTGTAATTGCTCCATACTGCACGGTACGTAATAACATACGTAATTTAGCTCTAACTTATCCACCTATATACAAAGCACAATCCGTATTTTCTGTCCAGGTGACACATTCTTTACGTCACGTAATTAAAAAAGGTCTTTTGCTCTCACTGAAACAGCTACATTACAAAAATCTCTGTGCGACATTTGTCTGGGTTGCAATTAAGCAGACCAAGTCTGCCTAATGTAATAGTTTCAGTGTAACTGCTCCATACTGCACAGTACGTAATAACAAAAGTACAACATGAGGGTGTCATTATAGTGATTTACAGCCAAATCAAGACTGGAGAGAGAAGAGATTGGGGACAATGATGAGTGTAGAGTGTCTGTAAGTGTATGAGTGTCAATGGCCTGTAGATTTCTGAATGTGTAAGTAGGAGTGTGCTGGGATGAGTGAAGATTTGTGAGAGTGAAGGAGAGGATGTTATGATCAGAGAGCGGGAGAGGTATGTTATTAAAGTTGGAGATACAAAGCCGGAAGAAGACCAGGTCAAGTGTGTCAAGAGAGTTGTGAAAGGCCAAAAGAGGAAGTTAGGGATAGAAGATGGGAGACAGATAGGGAGATGGAGCTGTTTATGGGGATTCTGAAGTCTAAAATAATGCACTAAAACAATAGCAAACATAATATATGGACTAAGCCCTCACTCGGATATAATAAAATCTGAGACTCTCAGCCAATATACTTTGATCAAAACACATCTTTGCCCACCTGTGGTCTCAGTCAGGCAGGTCCTACACTAAACTTACCTATGCCGTTGGGCATCTACTTTCAGTAGAGCAGACCCTGCACATATAGTGTGCTGCTCCTAGTTATCTCAGAGAAAATGAGGGATCACCCATAATGCCATTCAGCCAGCTAATCAGCAGATAGCCAGCTCCTGTGATGTCAGTATAAAAAACCTCATCCTGCCCAGTCTTCGCCATTTTCCAGTGAACTGAGCATAGGGACAGATGTAACAAGTGCTAGGGAAAGTGTTTTAAAGACCATTTAATAGTATAATATGGGAACGTATCAGTAAAGGGACAGTGTAGGGAGATTGTAGGGAGAGTTTTAAAATACTGTAGGGAGAGCACAGGGAGACTGCAGCACAGTGCAGTCTCTGTAAGCTGAAAGGATCCTTAGGAGATAATGCAGTTTGCATCGATCCCCTGGATAGTGCACAGAGTTTATTATCTTATTGAATGGAGCCCACCTTGTTTAATAGATAGGCAATTCTATAACACTTTTATTCTCAAATTGGGGTGAATAAGCTGTGAAATCTAAACATTATTTTGGTGCCCATCTTGTTTAATAGATATGCAATTCTATTATGCCTTTATTCTCAAATTGGGGTGAATAAGCTGTGCAATCTAACCATAAGTGTCCACCTGATTTCATAGATTAGCAATTCCATTAGGCCTTGAATCTGATATTGGGCTGAATTAACAGTGTTAGGCTACTTTCACATTAGCGGCAGGCCTGATCTGGCAGGTGAAGGGTGCTGCCGGATCAGGACTGCCGCAGCGACATGTGTGGAGCCGGAACCGTGCTCCGGCCCCACACGTCACACAGTACATACATACACACACACACACACACACACATATAGACAAACAAACACACATACATACTTACATGCTCCCGGCAGGTCTTCGGAGCGCCGGAGGAGCAGGACAGCTCGCACAGGTGACGATTCCCCACAGCGCCCTCTGCTGGGCGCCTGGTGGAATCGTCACCTGTGCGCGCCGTCCTGTCCCTCCGACGCTCTGAAGACCTGCCGGGGTGCATGTAAGTATGTATGTGTATTTGTCTGTGTATATGTGTGTGCATGTTTATGTTTATGTGTATGTCTATGTCTGTATGTGTGTATGTGTAGCCGGATCCGTCATGAACTCCATTGAAAGTCAATGGAGGGTGGATCCGGTTACCATTGTGGTCACACCAGACGGATCCACCCCCATTGACTTGCATTGGGGGTAATTCCGGATCCGTCTTGGTGCGGATGCCTGGACCGGAGAGCAAACCGCAGCATGCTGCGGTTTGTTCTCCGGTCTGAAGACGGAACGGAATGCTTTCAGGAGCATTCCGTTGTCTTCAGTTCAGTTTTGTCCCCATTGACAATGAATGGAGACAAAACTGAAGCGTTTTATTCCGGTATTGAGCCCCTATGACGGAACTCAATACCGGAATTTTAAAACGCTAGTGTGAAAGTAGCCTAATATAACCATTAGAGTGTTGTAGACCTGATTTCATAGATAAGCACTTCCATTAGGCTTTGATTCTCATTTTGGGGTGAATAACCTGTGTAATATAACTGTGGTGGTATGTCATTGACATTCTATCATTTATTTTACATATTCAGTTACTGTTAACAGTATGTCCAGGGGTGGGATTCAAATTTTTAAGAACAGGTTCCCTACTAAACAGCGGACACGCGGCATCACGACACGTGTTTACATATACATGCCCCATATACATGGTACACATACATAAATACACCATATATACACATACCACAAAACTTTTAAAAAGCCTAAGGAGCTAAACTACGAGCGTTGCGAGTTTTTGTAAAGCGCTGGCCCACACCTCTAACTCCACCCAATGTCTATCTGTACATGTTCCAACCCTGCCTAGTCTCCATTGTGCCCCCCACACAGTAGTTATGCCAGATATGGGATGGTTGGGAGGTACTCATATATAAACAGACTATATAGACACTACACTCACATAATCACATATGAGATATACACCATACAGTATATAAATTACACCTAGGCTACACTTACAGTAGATTTACCTGCTCCATATACATTTTATACTCATTTGTACCTAGCACTACAGACATATTTGCATACAGATTATATTCAGTGCTATCCAGCATACAGCACACATACCTCTTACATCCAGTGACTTCTCCTCTGATGCAGACGTTCTCTTTTCTCATCTTCTCCTTTCAGACCAGGCGCCATGATGATTTTTCACCCATCTCTCGTCTTTGCAGTTTGACGAAAAGACATCTTAGGTTCCTACTTTTCCATCATCCTGCCACCTTCAATACTTAAAATGAGCACCAGTACAAAAAAAATCCCCCTTAGTGCCCCCAGTTGAGCTAATGTCGCCATAGTGCCCCTATAATGTGTGCAAGTATAAAATACTCCTATATAATGCCCCTAGTAAATGCCCACATAGTGCTCCTCTCCTCTTCCCAACAGTGCCCCCATAATGTGCCAGTTTAAGATGCCCCCACAGTGTCCCCTATGACGTGCCAGTATAAATGCCCCATAGTGTTCCCCATAATGTACCAATAATACCCCCATGATGTGCTAGCAATGCCCCAAGTAGATGCCCCCATAGTGGTCCCCATATGCCAGCAATGCCCCCCAGTTCACTGTCCCTCAGACCGTTTGACTATAAAAAAAACTATGAACAAATCCCTATGCACACTGCACATATCTTATTTTAAAGTAAAAAAAAACAATATGGGAACAAATACAATACACTGTGCCCCCATTAGACCTCAGATCAGCCCACTGTGCCCCATCAGACCTCAGATCAGCTCACTATGCCCGCAATAGACCTCAGATCAGCCCACTGTGCCCCATCAGACCTCAGATCAGCTCACTGTGCCCCCAACAGACCTCAGATCAGCCCACTGTTCCCCCTATTAGACCTCAGATCAGCCCACTGTGCCCCAATCAGACCTCAGATCAGCCCACTGTGCCCCCATCAGACCTCAGATCAGCCCACTGTGCCCCCATCAGACCTCAGATTAGCTCATTGTGCCCCCATAAGACCTCAGATCAGCCCATTGTGCCCCCATCAGACCTCAGATCAGCCCACTGTGCCCCATCAGACCTCAGATCAGCCCACTGTGCCCCTATTAGACCTCAGATCGGCCCATTGTGCCCCCATTAGACCTCAGATCAACCAACTTTTCCCCCATCAGACCTCAGATCAGCCCATTGTGCCCCCATCAGACCTCAGATCAGCCCATTGTGCCTCATTAGAACTCAGATCAGCCCACTGTGCCCCCATTAGACCTCAGATCAGCCCACTGTGCCCCCATCAGACCTCAGATCAGCCCATTGTGCCCCCATCAGACCTCGGATAAGCCCATTGTGCCCCCATCAGACCTCAGATCAGCCCATTGTGCCCCCATCAGACCTCAGATCAGCCCACTGTGCCCCCATCAGACCTTAGATCAGCCCAATGTGCCCCCATCAGACCTCAGATCAGCCCAATAGGCCCTCATTAGACCTCAGATCAGCCCACTGTGCCCCATCAGACCTCAGATCAGCCCACTGTGCCCCCATGAGACCTCAGATCAGCCCATTGTGCCCCCATCAGACCTTAGATCAGCCCAATGTGCCCCCATCAGACCTCAGATCAGCCCACTGTGCCCCCATCAAACCTCAGATCAGCCCACTGTGCCCCCATCAGACCTCAGATCAGCCCACTGTGCCCCCGTGAGACCTCAGATCAGCCCATTGTGCCCCCATCAGACCTCAGATCAGCCCACTGTGCCCCCATCAGATCAGATCAGCCCACTGTGCCCCCATCAGACCTCAGATCAGCCCACTTTGCCCCATCAGATTAAAATAAAAAAACCTTCCTTACCTCTCCTGCGCTGCGGCTCCGCTCTGGGTCCAGCGCTCCTCTGTCTTCTCTGCCCGCGCTGCACTGTCACCTGACTGCGTGCAGCGTCAGGTCAGAGTGCGCGCACTACGTCCTGATGCTGTCGAGATCAGGCTAGTGCAGCGTGGCCAGGAAAAGCAGGAGATGAGCGCTTCTATTGTGGAAGCGCTGATCTCCCTACATTGGGAGATGAGCCCTTCCACAATGGAAGAGCTCATCTCCTGCTGCTGCACCGGATCAGGATTCAGCCGGTAAACCGGTTCTCCGATCCGGCTGTAATTTTAACAACCGGATCTGGAGAACCGGAGGGAACCGGCTGAATCCCATGCCTGAGTATGTCCAACAAAGAGGCGCCAGGGCCCTCCAAAGAAACTGGCAGTAGCAAAAATGTTGCTGGGGCCAGCAGAAGTAGCAGCAAAAGAAGGGGTAGAGGTAGCAGCAGCCGCAGTAACAAGCCAGGGCTGCCAGTGTCATCCAGCAGTCATGTTTTGATGATCAATACCGCTGTCCTGGAATGGTTGAGTCTGTCTTCAACATCATGTCAACCGACATCGGTGGGTTCCCCTGTGCCCTCACATGTCCTGAACCTGCCTCTTTCCTTTGCTCTTCCTTCTGCCAGGCAAGTAATGTATGCCACCAGCTCTGCTATGCTTTTCAGCGAGAAAGATATTACAATCAGCAGTTACTGCCCAGAAATGATTTGGAGGAGCGGTCCACTGCTTCCTCCTGTAGATATGCAAGTAGTGATAATGAGAGTCGCATGGGAGAAGGTGTTGAGAGCAGTCAGGGACTCGGCCAAGAGGCTAGCGAGGGTGACATAACTGTTAGGTAAAAAGAAAGTAGATACAGCACCTATTTCCGTGGCTGACTGTAGTGTCCTGGATGCACGTCCCACACTGAAGTTCAGTCCTTCAACTCCAAACATAAGCAACATAGAAACGTTTCGGCTATACCTTAGCCTTTTTCAAGCAGGCCAGCTTGAAAAAGGCTAAGGTATAGCTGAAACGTAGCAAGGTGTTGGGATTTTGATGGAATAAAAGGTCACTTTTTTTCACCTCAAGATTTGGATGCTGCCTCTACTTTTCTATGTTGAGGGTGACTTAACTGATAAGCAGACAGTAGTGGATGATGATGCAGCCGATCACATGTGGGAGCCGAATGGGGGGCTTCACCATCATCATCAAGGAGCGAGGGTGGCAGCAGGCCCGTGAGACAGCAGCAGGGTGGAAGGGTGGAGCCAGCAGGGTAGAAGCAGTGGGAGATCTGGAGCCAAACATAACCGGGGTAGACAGTCTGCTACTCAGGAGCCTACCTGTGTGGAAACAACTAGCTGAGCATGGCTTCATAGAGGCAGTGGCAGTCAGTCAGCACGGAATCGTGGGGGTCAAATGCCATACTTACCGGAGTGTGGGAATTATTCATCAAGTTGCTGGAGGATGTGGCCATATGTAGGATCTGTGGGCAGAAGGTGAAGAGCGGCCAGGGTTGAACGTCAACATAAAGTGGCCTGGGAAAATGTAGTGGTACAGTCTGACACATCTCCAAGCGGCCCCCACCCCTTCTCCAGCAGTCTGGGCTCCACCACCATGGCAGAAGGGAGCTGTGTTTCCTTCCCATCATCTGCTGGTCCTGATGCTCCTCGTCTTCCTCCTATTCCTTGTCACGTGTCTTGCCAGCAATCGCTGGCCAAGGCGATTGCAAAGAGACAACAGTATGCATTCACTCATCCAACGGTGCAGAAGCTGAACCTGCTACTCCCCAGCTTGCTGTTACTACAGTCCCTCCCTTTCCATGTGGTTTACTTTGCCCATTTCGGAGAACTGATGTTTTTGCCGAGCCAAGGTGGAGAGTCCCAAGCCATCACTACTTCTATAAAAAAAGGCTGTACCAGCTCTGCGTATGTATGGATAGCAGAAGGTGAGCCAGTCCTTGAGCCAGTTGTTTTCTGGTAGAGTTCTTGGCAGCGCAGATGTGTGGGGCTGTAACTATGGTCAAGGACAATATATGTCCTTTACGACCCACTGGGTAAATATGGTTCTGTCACAAGTGGGCTTGCGTCTGGTATAAGACGTTCTGCGCGGCTTTCAAGAGGGATATAATTTGACATGCTTTTCCCTTGGTTTAGTTGCTGTTTACCACACCTCTTCACCTCAGCTGTTGTGGCTGTGGTAATTGTCTTTCCTCTATTTATTCCTTCTTCTCCCAGGATTCACTGCGGTTTATACATTCTGCCTACTTTGTAGTATGTGGTGTGGATCTCGGCTGAGATCCGGTTGCTGCAATATCGGCTAAACGACTTAATCCGAGGCAGGCCAGATGGTCTTTGTTCTTCACCAGATTCAATTTCATTGTCACATATTGTCCTGGGGTTAAGAATGTGAAGGCAGATGCCTTGTCACATAGTTTTCCCGGAGGTGGTGATTTTGAAGATCCGAGCTCTATACTGTCTGAAGGAGTGGTGATATCCGCTCTTTACCCTGATCTTGAGGCTAAAGTGTTTGAGGCCCAGGGAGATGCGCCGGAGTCTTGCCCTCCTGGGAAGTTGTTTGTTCCTTCTGATTTGTGTCATAAGGTGTTTGAGGAGCATCATTCTTCGGTGCTTGCGGGACACCCTGGGAGTAAATCCACTGTCGACCTCATCTCGCGTAGATTCTGGTGGCCAGGGCTGCGTAAGTGTGTTGAGGACTATGTGTCAGCCTGTAGTGTCTGTGCACGCGCTAAGGTGACACATACTCGACCTTCTGGACCGCTACTTCCATTACCCATCCCGTCGAGACCATGGACTCACCTATCCATGGACTTCATCACTGATCTGCCTGAGTCATCTGGTAAGTTATTCTGGTGGTTGTAGATTGTTTTAGTAAAATGGCTTTATTGCATTACCCGGACTCCCCAATGCTAAAACTCTTGCACAAGTGTTTGTTGACAACATTGTGAAACTTCATGGCATTCCCACTGACGTGGTGTCTGATCGTGGGACTCAGTTTGTGTCCAGATTCTGGAGAGCGTTCTGTACTCTGCTCAGGGTACAACTGTCTTTTTCCTCTGCCTTTCATTCCCAGACGAATGGACAGACTGAGCGTACCAATCAGATTCTGGAGACTTACTTGAGATTTTTTGTCTCTGAGAACCAGGAGGAGTGGTCCTCGTTTTTTTGTCTCTGGCTGAGTTTGCCATAAATAATCGCAGACAGGACTCCACTGGTAAGTCACCATTTTTTGTTGCATATGACTTTCACCCGCAGTTTGGCACATTTTCTGGTTCTGGTACTTCTGGTATTCCTGAGGAAGAACGTTATTCGTCATCATTGTCTTCTATATGGCGAAAAATTGGGATAACAAGTACAAACGTGTGGCTGACAGGAGACGTATGAATGGTCCGGACCTAAGTGTGAGTGATTCTGTGTGGCTATCTACTAGGAACATTAAGTTGAAAGTTCCTTCTTGGAAGTTGGGTCCAAAATTTATTGGCCCATATAAGATCACGGCCATTATTAATCCTGTAGCATTTCGTCTTCAACTTCCTCAGGCCCTGAAAATCCATAATGTGTTTCACAGATCTTTGTTGAAGATATATGTTGAACCTCTGGAGCCATCTCCCTTGCCACCCGCGCCTGTCTTGGTGGATGGTAATTTGGAATTCCAGATTGTCAAGATGATTGATTCTCGAGTTCTCTGTGGGACTCTTCAATATCTTGTTCATTGGAAGGGTTATGGTCCTGAGGAGAGGTCATGGGTACCGGCATCTGACGTGAATGCCAGTCGTTTGGTGAAAGCCTTTCACAGGTGTCATCCTGATAAAGTTGGTCCTGGGTGCCCGGAGGACACCCGTAAAAGGGGGGGGGGTAATGTCACGAGTGGGCTTGCGTCTGGTATCAGACGTACTGCGCGGCTTTCAAGAGTGACATAATTTGACATGCTTTTCCCTTGGTTTAGTTGCTGTTTACCACACCTCTTCACCTCAGCTGTTGTGGCTGTGGTAATTGTCTTTCCTCTATTTATTCCTTCTTCTCCCAGGATTCACTGCGGTTTATACTTTCTGCTTACTTTGTAGTGTGTGGTGTGGATCTCGGCTGAGATCCGGTTGCTGCGATATCTGCTTTAAGATAAGTGACATTTTCCCTTTTGTGGTTTTCCTTCTGGAGTCTCCTGTTCGTCCTTACACTTGGAGGAACGGGTTGACTCTTTCCTGTGTCACTAGCTGCAGGGTTCTTTAGGGTGAATTTATTATTAGGTTCCTGTGTATGAACTCTCCTACCACTAAGGCTTGTTCATACTGGTAGTCAGTCAGGGTCTAGTTTCAGGGTTCCCTGCAGGAGGTGACCGTTTCCCTGGTTTTGGACTTTTCCCTTACGTCGTACTCTCGGTGTGGCTATTCCCTCCACACCAGAGCGTGACAAGTTCTGGCCAAGGCACACCAGCAACTTGGCCAGGTGATGGCGATGCCGCCTCCACTTTCTCTTGCGGCGCCAATGTCCTCCTTTGCCTTCTCACCCTCCACCTCCTCCTCCTTAGCCTCCACTGTAGGCACAGTTCAGAGTGATCATCCAGCATACCACTTATGCAGAGCACAGAGGTCTCACGCTGTTCTGCACCTGGCCAGCCTGGACGAACAGAGTAAAACTGGGAAGGAACTGCTTGGCCTCATCAACAATGAAATCAAATCCTGGCTGTCTCCTTTCCAACTGAAGATCGGAACCATGGTCACCGATAACTGGAAGAACATTGTGTTGGCGCTATGCCAAGGAGGGCTGACCCATGCACTGTGCATGCCGCATGTCTTTATTCTGGTTGTAAAGCGGTTCCTCAAGTCTTCAGTCCAACTGCAAGACATCTTGAAAATGGGCAGGAAACTGTGCATTCACTTCAGCCACTCTTACCCTGACAAACACACCAAGGCATAATGGTGTTCCCCAACATTACCTCATATGCGATGTTTCCACATGTTGGAACTCCACCCTCCGCATGTTGGACTGACTGTATATGCAGAGAAACGATTATGAATGATTTTTTGAGGATGAAGGCAGACATGGGTACTCCCCTGCGTAACTTCAACTCATACGTGACACTTGCCGTTTGCTCAGGCCCTTTGAGGAGGCCACTTTATTTGTCAGTTGCCAGGACTACAGGGTGAATTCCACTCCTTCAAGTCCTGATAAATCTGGCTGGCCAGGGGACAGGAGACATGGCGCCTACATTTCAAGGCCACCTGAGCCCTGTGGAGGCTAAACTGCCAGAGGAGGAGTAGGACATTAACACCCAGGAATTGTATGCAGAAATAGGTGGTTTACCTGCCCAAGTGGCAGAAGAGGAACAAGAGGAGCATGAGGAGCTAGGGGCTATGAGGAAAACGAGGCAGATGACCCCAAGAGACTGTGGCAGCATGCAGTGGAGATGGAGGCAGAGAGTCCCTCCGATTCCCTTGTGCAAATGGCCAGATGCATGCTGAGTTGCTTGCATAGTGACAGTCTCATTATCATTGTTTGGCAGAGGGATGACTACTGGCTCTCCACGATGTTAGACCTTCACAACCAGGCCAAAACAGGGACCTTTTTTACTCCTGCTGTGCAGGATGAAAAACTTAGCTACCATTGAGATATGCTATATAGTCAGTTGGTTGCTGCATATGTGCACCATCACCCATCCTCACAAAGGTCTGACCAGGGGTACCCTCTGCACTCGCGCTCGACTGCCAATGGGAGGGGGGGCAGGAGCAGCACCAGCTCCATCAGCAGCAACTTAAGTCTGGAGTCTCTAATGAATACTTTTCTTCACCCACGTACTGAAGAAACCACCGAACAGCAGCACGACATGGAACAGAATCTGAATCAGCAGGTGGTGGCATACTTAGACTACACCCTGCCACCCCAGATCCAAGATCCCCTGGACTACTGGCAGCCAAACTTGATTTGTGGCCGCAACTTTCTGAGGTTGCCCTGGACAAGCTTTCCTGCCCAGCCAGTATTGTGGCATAAGAGCAGGTGCTTAGTGTGGCGGGGGCATAGTTACCACAAAGAGAACTCGTCTTTAAACAGGAAATGTTGAGAGATTAACCTTTCTAAAGATGAATCAAGCATGAATCAGTTAGGATTTCTACACACCGATGTCTGATGCATCAGACTAGATCATTCTGGCAGTAATGTTCTGGCTGCAGTGTGCTGCCAGACCAGAACATGAAAAATAGCCTGTTAGTTCTGGCCAGCTTCAGCCACTATTCTGATGCTGTCACCTGCCTAATTCCACACACCTGTTCCCTCTGTAGCCATCTTCTCTTACTTACACCCACCATCTTTTGCTGTTACTGCTACTGCTGTTGCCCTCCACCTTCCCACTTTGTGACTGGGCCACTATGTTGACTACTCATGCTGTTGCCATGCTCACCACTCTGTGATTGGGCTACTATGTTGACTCCTCATGCTGTTGCCACCCTCTTCACTCTGTGAATGAGACACAATGTTAACTACTCATGCTGTTGCCATCCTCCCCACTCTGTGAATGAGACACTATGTTGACTCCTCATGCTGTTGACACCCTTTCCACTATGTGACTGGGCCACTGTGTTGACTCCTCATGCTGTTGACATCCTCCCCACTCTGTGACTAGGACTTTATGTTGACTCCTCATTCTGTTGCCACCCTCCCCACTCTGTGAATAAGACACTATGTTGACTCCTCATGCTGTTGACACCCTTCCCACTATGTGACTAGGCAACTGTATTGACTCCTCATGCTGTTGCCACACTCACCACTCTGTGAGTGAGCCACTGTGTTGACTATTCATGCTGTTGACACCCTCCCACTCTGTGACTAGGTCACTATGTTGACTCATCATGCTATTGCCACCCCCAGCACTCTGTGATGGGGCCACTAGTGTCCCTGTTTGGCCTTATTGACATCACCGTTTATTTTACCCTTCTTTTGATCTGTCAAAATAACTGAAAAATTAAAAACACAATGGATCCTTTCTTTGGAGCATCCATAAGGCCTCTATCACATGGTCAATATTTTGCATCAGGATTTGATCATGATTTGGAAGCCAAAAGCAGGACTGGGTCCAAAACACTGGAAATATTTCTATCATGTGTTATCTGTGTTTTTTAAGCACTCCTGCTTTTTTGGCCTTACCAATATTGATGAAATACTGATGTAAAAAACTGACCAAATGTTACCGTATGATAGAGGCCATTAGAGTCCTGCATGCAGGAGTCCTTTTCTATCTGAATAAAACCGATTCCAGAGGCAAATGGCCAAAACTCATGCAAATTGAGCAAAAGGCCTCTATCACATGGTCAGTATTTTGAATCAGGATTTGATCATGATTTGGAAGCCAAAAGCAGAAGTGTTTCCAAAACACAGAAGACATACACATATTCACATCAGGTGTCATCTCTGTTTTGGACCCACTCCTGTTTTTTTGGCCTTACCAATACTAATCAATTACTGACCAAATACTGACCATGTAAAAGTGGATGCTCAAAAGACAGGGTACATTTTTGGGGGTTGTTCTTCTGACAAATCAGAAGAAGGGAAAAATAAATAGTGACGTCAACACAGACTTACTGCTGACACCCTCTCAACTCATGGGCCCACTACTTGTATCAGCATGTAACAGAACATGTTCTCTAGCAATCTATGTGTAATCAGCAGACGATGTAAAAGAAGAGCACTCTTTCACTCTATAGTGCAATCTTGGGCCACTGCACGGTTAAGTATATTACACCTGACACTAACATTGACCTTTAAGGTTGAGTTCATACTTAAGTTATTTGAGTTAGTTTTTGACCTTTAACTGACCAAACAAGTGAAGTGTGAACTGAGTCTAAGCGTGACGCCTGCCACCTGCCTGTCATACTGATGCACAGTAACAGCTCCATTACGACAATGGACTAGCAATGCGTGTTTCTGCACTGTACAGTGATGAGCACAGAAATACACTTTCCCTCCAGGCCAGCAAATAGCTGATTTATAGCACTCTTCATGATGAATTAATTTGGATCGAATCAAATTTTTGGGAAAAATTCAGCAAATCGAATTTTTAAAAAACTTCATCTCTAATCATTACAAGTAGGTCATTTATAAAGAGATCTGCTCTTTATAAGACCATCCCTTTAAGAAGGGCAGTACCTATTTTCCACAGTCTGGAAAACGAGTGATGGAATCTATGAAGCACATATTAAATAAATCAATATAAATACTATATATAATATAAATATTTGACATTTTGTTGGGTTGGCCCACATTTTTAGCCAGTGTATGTAAACAATGATGCTTATATTCACTGACAGTATGTAGAGGGTTGAAAATGTGATGTACTGAAACACAAAGGCTTACAATTATTAAGGCTGGTGGTTTCATAAACCAGTCTAGAAAAAAAAAAAAAGATTGTCCAAGTGAACCTCACCAAATGTATTAAAAGTTAAAAAATTAAATCTAAAAAGTTATTGTGTAATCTGCCACCTTTCTATTGCTTTATTTGTACCTTGTTTTAATCTTTTCTTCCCTTATTTTTCTTCTTTCCTTTCTTCTGTTATTTGTCAATATGTCAGAGGAACATATGCTGGAAGTAAAAAGCCTACATAAATTTTCAGAAGAAGGAGAAAGACGTTCAAAAATATCTATTTACTTAGCAACCAAAATTAAGACAAACTGAGCTAGAACTCCCAAAAGATACATCAGTAAGGCTATGCATTCAGGATTTGATGAGGATCCACTAACATTCATGCAAGTAAACGGGGTATTTCTTAGTAAAGCATAATGAAAAAGCTACAGATTTTAAAATCTGAATGTTAGCCTCAGATTTCAGCTGCAGATTTACTGAAAAATACATGTTGGGGCAAAATCTGACAGATATGAACATGCCTCACTGACCCATGATCATATTGTAAATGTGGAAAGATATTAAACAATGGAAAGATGAGAATATAAGGGTATAAAGCACAGAAGAACCAGAGGGAAAGGCAAACATGGAAAATGGAAAATAGGGGTAAAGCCATGCTTGTGATTGTTTTTTCTGTTACTTTCTTCTTTTTATTATAATTACTATTCCAAATTTTCTGTAAGAAAAATTATATTGAATATTGCTCAGTGAACCCTAGGCATCAGAAACATTTGGGTTTGTGCTCAGAAATTTGGAGTTACAAGTTATCTTTTTTGAATTTGACAAAAAAAAAAAAAGAATCTGTATCTGATGAAGCTGAACGTAACATGGAGAGTAGAGACCCCTACTGGTTGTTTCTGAAATTCCTTGAATTGACATTCTAAATTCCAAGGTGCCTTACAATACCATCTGAACATGTGATGAGTAAGGGCTTATTCAGAAAAGCCATGTAAAACTCATATGTGTTGAGACTGATAAAAATGAAAGTTTATTCATCTACTATCTCAGTCTGTGCTCTGTTCGGCAATTTTTATTTATTTATTTATTTATTTTTTTGCTAACCATAACTTAAATGGGTCTAGTGGAAGAATTAGACCAATGTAGTGCATGCTGTAAATTTTCAGCCCTCAGCTAAAATCAACTTACTTGTTTATGTCACCCATGACAAGAATTTCTCCCCTGTGCTCACAGAGTGTCACAGGGATGCTATGTCTCTCAGCAACTAATCTATTTCTTACTGGTCTACATAAATAAATTTGTTTCTTAAGGCTAATTTCCCAGTGATATAACATGCCTTTACACCATCAATAGCTGTCAGTCGACAACTATCTTTCCTGGCTCCCTCATACACACACACACACTCAGTTCATCCGAGAATGATTCTGTTTTCAATAGGAAGAGAGGAGTAAGCTGCAGTCAGACACCATTGGTGGTGGATTAGCTTCAGAATGGACAAAAGAAAGGGGCGAAAAAGTTCCGTTTGCCTTATCGTTCTCTCCCTTGACATCATTTGAGCTCCTCACACATTAGATTGACAGCCAAATACATGGGGGCCTTTAGGGATCATTTACACTGTCCACTGCCAGGCCAGTACAGTACCTAGCGCCTATCAACCATATACAAGTCTATCAGAATTTTGTTTAAAGAGCCTTTCACATAGTCTACTGATAGGTTAAAAGGAATGAATGATCATTATTATGATTGTTTATACCCTATTTACTTTATATATTGTTGTTAGCATATCCCCTGTTTACACATTACAAATTTTAGCTGCCGCATGAAAGGCACAGTCACCCAACAAACAAGTTTGTTTGCTTGGTGATCAGCAACCCTTACATCCTTTACATGGGCCAATTATCAGAAACAAGTGTTGGTATTAATGCCTATTCCCAATAATTTACCCAGTCCTCTGCCAAGGGCTTTTAGGAATTGTTAATGGGCTCTTAGGAATTGAAAGCAAATGAGAATATGATCATTTCTGACCAATGTGTGTTTAACAAGGAGAAACAATGAGTTATAGTGGGATATTTTAGATGCACAAATGAAATAAGAGCACTGTTCAAATAATACTTGTCACACTGGCGGTCCATGCCCGCTTCGGTCTTGCTGTCCCGGGCAGGTGTGGACATCACGGTGCTCTCCCTGTGTGAATTGGGATTAGAGATCTGAGAATGTTTCTTTAGCACTGATAGACTTAATGATTTCCTCCTGTCCCTGTTCAGATGCTGGTTAAAGGGGTTATCAGAGACTAAATAATGCCCCCCATATGCCTGGGCCCCTCACACTAAATATACCCCCGTCACCGCCTGCCATTGGCTGCTCTCCCTGCGACACTGGATGTTTTCATCCATACATGGGGAGATGCAGCAGCAACGGTGCGGGGACCAGGAGCGGCACAGGGAGTGGGGAGCCAGGTAAGTAGATTCAGTGAGGGGCCTGGCATATGGGGGGCATTTTCTTAGTTTTTTATAACCTTTTAAGTTGCTGATCAGTCTCAGTAATTAGACCTCTGAACTGCTATTTGGTATACGCAAGTACTCAGCCCGCCCTGACTATTGGACTGTGTTCGGACTACGTTTGCCTGTGTCCTTGGTGCTTCGCACTGGTGTCTCTGAACCCCATGGCTCAGCAGCCAAGTACACCAGACGGTAATGCCCTGGTTGGTTCCTTGAGACGAAGTCCAGATCCCTGTACAGGGGTTAAAGGGTGAATACCAGGAAACCACCAGGACAAAGCCCTTAGGTTTAGCCCAAAATCAAACTGGTTAGTTGTCACAGTGGGTCCACACCCACTGTCCGTAACAATACTGAATAGTCATGCAAGTCTCATTCTATAACTCTGATCTTATAGCTCAAACATTGTAGCACCAAGTGGTATTTGCTTTGTTAAAGAATATTTAGCATCCCTCACCATGAAAGAATCACCAAGTACCATGATCTTCCACCCTCCCTTCATACCAACTTTCATCTTGGAGAATTATAAAGATCATTATCATATAACATGTTTTGATTCTATGAAATACCTATGTAAAAAAAAATGTTTCTTTTCTTTATGCTAATCTGAATGAGGGCCCATGGTAGCTAGTTAAATATCTGAAGCCATCGAAAAGAATGATACTTCATTCAAATGAAATTGCCAATCTCCTGACATTGTCATTTCCTTCATGGCTACCTTTAGGATTCAACTACATGGTGATCTTGGTCAGGTGACAACTGTCACCCCAAGGGATCGCAGCTGGGCTGCAGCATAGCGGTGCTAACATAGAAATCAATATGTCATAGTTTGATGTGCATGTATACCATGACCGTGACCCCAGAATCACAATAAATCTAACTGCTGGGGTCATGGTTGCTTCATATATGCAAGTCCCACTGTGACCCCATTCATTTCTATGCTAACACTGCTACACTGTGATCCCACTACAGTACATGGGCTCAACAGATGCAGCATACCCAAACTTTTAGACTGTTAGCACCATCTTAGTAAATTGCTTATAGCAGGAAGTTCTCAAAGTAACAAAATGAAATACCTTCATGGCCAGCAATAAAGGAGTTACACATTTCTATATTACTGAACCAGTGGTTACTGATTATAAAATAGTCATCGAGAGCACGCATGATTAAGTCAATTGCTCTTCTGTGAATGTTACTTCCTGGCACTTTGGCTATCCAAGATCTGAAAGTAAATAAGGAAACATGAGTAAAATGTAATTGAACTGTACTTCTTTCCATCACTGTCAGCCATGGAGAAACTTATAGTCAAGCAGATATATATATATATATATATATATATATATATATATATACCCCATGCTCAACTGGCTACTAATACTCTTACTAAATTATATATTATAATTCAACCTCAGCTGCTGCAGACCTCTTTAATTAAGAGAAAGGGAGAGCACCATGCATGAATAACATTGAAGCCAAACCGGAGATGTGTATTTCATTTCAGCAGTAGTGTGTCCCCAAATGACAGGTACCTTGCTCTGATCACTGTCAAAGTCACAAATGTTAACAGTGCCTACAACAATGCTTCCCTCCAGTATCATCTAATACCTACAAACCATGCTTGCCAGTCCCTTCAAAATTAGCCAGCCTCAGTGCCCCCTATACAGTGCCATTCTCAAACATCCATGCAGTGCCATCCAAAATGGCCCTATCAAGTGTCTAAAAATGTGGCAGCCTCAGAGTCAGTTATACGATGCCAACTACCTTTTCCAATTTATACACAGCTCTTCCATGCAACCACACCACTGTCCCACTCTCCCCTGCAGTTACAGAAGACACAGGAAGATAAACTCTTTGGAAGAGCGTAAACTTGGTGCTATACTGTGACGTGTGTCCCTGACATTGCAACTAATGATTGACAATCACAGAAGGTCCAGCACTGTTGCATTTTTGGCTGCAGAGCACAGGTTGAACAAGACTTTGCTATCATGGACCACAAAGCAAGTCACGTGCGACTGTGACTTACCTGCCACCTTTCTGCGATTCGGTTGCGTTTTTACAGCTACATCATGGCTCTAGAATAGACAAGTCTCATCCGTTTTGGTAATGCAACTGTTAGACTTGCTGTATTCTGACACGTCATCGTGTTGGTCCAGCCTTAGACATCTGCATGGATAGGTGAGCAACACCACTTTAAATCAGTATATAATTCATTATGTCCATTGATGTATATTATGGTAACATACCTGTCTTTTTGCCTTTTGGTAAAATAATATTTAAGACTATTAAGAAATATTTTAGAAATGGAAAGCAATATTTATAATGAATTCATATTATTTTCTGTGAGACCATTATTAATTTTCAGTTCGGTAAGAGATATTCTTAATGAATATTTGTAAGGACCAGTATCACTGATTATTAGAAACAATATGCCAACCTTTGTATGATTTTCATTATACTAACATGAAGCCCAATCATTTATGCTGTGTGCTAATCATTTATATGAATATAAAACAGTGATTAACCTAATACAAGCTTATTAACATGGCATACCTTGAGGATAAGCGGCAATCTTTGTAAATGCTTGGGGGCAGGGGGCAGGAAAGGAAAGAAGGAAAATTTGCCCTTGATTAATTGCCATACACACAAAACCCTGCAGCAGATACACTAAAAATATCTGCATTCTAGCCAAGGTGTTTCAGTGCTACCAGTTTTTTCACAGTGCCAGTTCTTCTCCGCATATCATTTTTCATAATTTGACACTGATAAAGAGTTGTAGCGCGGCTGCGTCTTCATACAGCTGTATACATATCAAAAATGTTTGCATTTGCCTTCCACATCTAGACTTCTACCTATTTTGTTGGCCTAGTTTCCTTTCAGATCTTTTTCATATAAAATAGGTTGTTTCTGTTTCTCTTTTCTGTCACTGCCTGCTGCAGAGCAATGGATCTCATAATAATAGATGCTTTGCGCAGCTGACAGTGCATTAAACACCATACAAAGCACACTTTAGAGACAGAATTAATCTGCGGAAGAAGAATCTCAGCTTCGATGGTGACTGTGATAGTGAGAGATAAAGTCACATGTGCAAGGTCAAAGCAAATGGTCCTGAAAAATGTCTCTGTATTTGTACAGCTGTACATATCTCATCGCAATAGCCAGTTTATTACTATATGCACTTTTTCTTGATAATGCACATATTTTATTAGTCAGTCATGTGGCAGCCTCTCAATCTATACATACATAGTTAACAGGTACACTTTCTATATAGACCAAGTGTTAGAAACAGATGTGTTCCCTGAGTAACTTTGACTATGGCATGTTTATTGCTACCACATGGGGTGGTTTTAAAGTGAACTCCAGTCCAACCATAATGCAGTGTCCCACTACTACAGTAGTGGTACACTGCAAAAGGGTTAAAAATGTGCTTTTATGTAATATATGCATTTCATGTATTTTTGGTGCAGGAGTTAATAGGCCTTAGTCACTATCACTAGGTGGGGATGTCCATCTCTCTCCATAGGAAGGTGTGAGGGCTCATGCACATAGCTGTTGCCGGCCCGTGGCCGTATTGCGGCCTGCATACGCCGGGTCCGCAATACACGGGCACCGGCCTTGGGCTGTCCGCATCACGGATCGCGGATTCATTGACTTCAATGGGTCTGCAATCACGGAGATGCGGAACGGAGGCACAGATCAAAACACCACGGAAGCACTACGGTGTGCTTCCGTGGTGTTTCTGGCTGTGCCTCCGCATGCACTACTTTTTTGCGGTGCGGACCGTCAGATGTGGATCGCGGACCCCATTCAAGTGAAGGGGTCCGCAATCCGAATGCGGCGGCCCCACTGTCAGTGACCGTGCGGTCCACAGCACGGGCACTGACAGCACACGTTCGTGTGCATTAGCCCTTAGAGTCAGGGAAGGTTAAGCTGAGCAGTACTGAACAGAGGCACAATACAAAGCACAATAGCCACAGTTCACACCCACAAAAAAACTGGCGCCAGTATGCACAGAACAGTGACAAACATGAACCACCATTGAACACAATGGTCCA
The DNA here is from genome assembly GCA_900303285.1 of Rhinella marina. Taxonomy (NCBI): domain Eukaryota; kingdom Metazoa; phylum Chordata; class Amphibia; order Anura; family Bufonidae; genus Rhinella; species Rhinella marina. The sequence goes on from ONZH01021090.1 coordinate 44,969, forward strand.
AATTCAAGCCCAGAAGAAGCCAGGGCCTAAGCACAAGGAATAATGTCAACAAGTGAAATGCCATTTTAACCTCCACTGCTATACTGTGCACTTACTGTGTACTGTTATGTACCTCACCATCAAGAGCACCCCGAACCACCATCAGGCAGTAGAACCCAAGGCCGAGGGTGTGACCTGAAAAGAAGAAAGGTGTGACCTTTCCATCAGTGCATGGCCCAAGGGAACATCAGAGAGAGTACTAACTACAACCACCATTCTTGTTAATATCATTCCTATCATCTCCTATCTCTTGGACATACTTCAATAATACTGAACTATACATATGAAATGTATAGTCAACATACTTGCCTGCTGCAGTCATAGACTTTCCAATAGAGATGCTCTCAGCAAATCCAAGACATGTTCCTCCCCCTCCGCAGCTGTGAGATCAACCAGCGCGTGAGATCATTTGTGGTGGTTCGTCTTAAGGCAGTGGGAACATGTCTTAGACTTGCTGAGAGCATCTCCAAAGAAAACTTACTGAGAATTTGAGAGCGGTTTAAAACAAAATAACAAACCTTTATTGTCTGATATCAAATAAAATATACAAAATAAAGCTAATCTCTCTCATGTGTAATAAAACAGATACATTCCATAAAGGGATAAACTTGAGGATGCCGAACTGTTTATGGATCTGCACAGTTGGTATGTATTCCTCAGGTCAGTTTAAATGATATCCCTCTGGAAACCACTGCTACGGCTTATCATTGATTGTACCGAGTCAGCGGTAGGTATCCCCAATATGGTGTCCAGAACGCCCAGCGGTAAAGTGAACATCTGTTACCCGCGGCGTCTGTCACCCACCAATTATGAGGTTACCATAGGCTACAGTTTCCCACCAAGTGGTCTATCCAGCTCATAGTATATCCCTAAGTACAGACCTAGTCTAATCACTGAACGTGAACCAATACTCTCAGTCCAGACACTTAGGTTGAGCATACAAGGATAAAGTGCCACCAAACGTGGAAAGTCCAGTAGTGATATCTCCTACATGTCCATATACATTGACAACCGGAGAATATCCTACCAGGCAGGTAATGCTCCCCTAATGTACTAGAAGTGCCCTGCTTATTGTGCCCTAAAGACTGCTCTACGCATTTCTGATAGCTGATAACACTATCTCATCAGGAGCGCTGGGCAAACCAGGGGCAAAGGAAACAGCATGGAGCGCCTAGTATAGCTGTATCATAGGAGACGCTGCACGTGGTGAGCGCAGCATAATGGTGCTGGTATGACCGCGCGCGGCCGCCAGCTCCCGCTCCTTAAGTAGAGGTGAGCAGGGGGAGAGAGGCGGGAGTTGTCTCTTGTGACCAATCAGCGAGAGAGAGGCGTGGTAAGGAGTATCTAAGCGCTACTCATCCCCTGAAGTCACCGGACGGACCATCGGTATCCCCGTCTCACTCATAGACGTATCTACATGGGGACCCTTAGGCGGATTCAAATGTACAGAAATATAACAGGGAGATGGGGATAAGTGGGGAAGTATACATGCACAAAGACTTCCTTCAGTGTATCAGATTAACTAGGGGGCACCAATGTATCATCTGTGTATTGCTGACAGACACCAGAATGACCCCTATTGTCATGGTGACATCATAAAGTATATAAGAGTCAATTCAGGGGCAAAAGAGTATACCCGATTGGTGTATATGTATATTAGTATAGCCCCTATTACGTCATTAAGAATAAGGGACCCAGGGGGCAGACCCTTTAATGTTGATGGACAGAGTATAGTGTCCGGGAGTTATGGAGGGGGCTAACTCCTTGTTAGCTTATACTCATCAGTTGCCTATGAAGCATGTAAAGCTGCTTCTATCATTAAGGCCACTTGGTCTCTCTGTAACCAGACGGAATATCCATTCCAGTTCCTTTCTGAGCAGTTTATTATCCAAATCACCGCCTCTCAGGGGCTGGCGGATATGTTCAATCCCCTGAAAACATAGAACGCCTGGGTCATCATTATGAGTCTCAATCACGTGTCTTGCGACCGATGTATCTTTCTTATTTTGTACATCCCCCAGGTGCTCTCCTATACGCCTTCTTAGTTTGCGGATTGTTTTACCTACATATTGAAGACCACAGGAGCATGTGATCAAGTAAATTACTCCTGTGGTTTTGCAATTTATGTAGGATTTAATTTCGCATGACTGGCTCGTCACTGTGCTGGTGAACATCTTTCCTGTTTTTACTGACCCACAGGCAATGCAACCCCCGCATCTGAAGTTACCTTTAATATCTGATGTTAGCCATGTTTGATTGCACTGAGGTTGCAAGAGGCTATGCACCAGGCGGTCCCGAAGATTCCGGCCTCTGCGAAATGTGATTGATGGTGCATCACCAATCAGATTCCCGATGTCAGGGTCGGTCTTTAGGATACCCCAGTGTCGTGTGAGGATATCCCTTACCTGTTTTTGTGCCATATCATATGTGCCAATTATCCTGGTGGTTTCTTTGGTGTTTTCTACCAATTTAGGAACAAGGAGCGTTTTCCTATTTTGACACCTGGCATGATGGTATGCCTGTTTCAAGACAGCATCCGGATATCCTCTTGAGATGAATTTATCTCTCAAGTCGTCCACTGCCATCTTAAAATCAATCGCATAAGAGCAATTTTGTCGCATGCGAAGATATTGCCCCTTCGGTATGCCTTTGAGAAGGGGTCCTGGATGTCAGCTGTCCCATCGTAGGAGGTTATTAGTGGCAATTGGTTTCCTGAACAGAGATGTTGTGAGATGGCCATCTTTCCCCCTGGTAATAGTGAGGTCAAGGAAGTTAATTGATCCATATTCAACCGTAGAGGTAAAAAATAGACCCATCTCATTATTGTTCAGCTTGGTAACAAATTCACCGAATTTTTGAGTACTGCCCCTCCATAGGATCAAAATATCATCTATGTATTTTAGCCACAGCTGGACACATGATGATAGATCTTCCAGCTGTTCACCGAACACCACTTCTCTCTCCCACCAGCCCAGGTAGAGGTTGGCAAAGGTGGGGGCACAAGGGCTCCCCATTGCCACCCCCCTGAGCTGGCGGAAGATCTTGCCATTAAATAGGAAGATGTTATGTCCCAGAATAAAGTCCAGTAGAGATATGATAAATTCGTTATGTCTGGTATATTGTGTACCACGTTCCTTAAGGAAGCCCCTATGGTTTTCAGTCCCTTCCCATGTGGAATAGAGCTGTAAAGTGCCTCCACATCCAGGCTGGCCAATAATACCTTGTCATCACATATGACGTCATTAATCCTGTTCAAGGCGTCCATAGTGTCACGTATATAAGATGGGAGGGCCAGGACAAATGGACGTAGAATTTTGTCCACATAAATGCCTACATTTTGTGTGAGGCTACCCACCCCTGACACTATGGGACGCCCTTTCAGAGGCTCAACCCCTTTGTGTATCTTGGGTAAGCTGTAAAAGCAGGCCAGCACTGGATGTGGGAGGACCACATCAAAATGTATTTGTCCCTGTCTAACACCACAACATTACCCCTCTTATCTGAGGGTTTGATCACGATATTTGAATCTTTTTCCAATGTTAAGAGTCCGTCCAGTTCGGACTTATCAATGTTGTGGCGTTGGGGGACATATTTTTCCAGGGATCGTAATTCTTGTGAGAGCACTGTGAGAAAAGTGTCCAGTGGTGAGGAGTCATTCACTGGAGGGAGCTGTGTGGAGGGACATTTTAAATCTGTGAATGGGCATCTCCAAAGGAAAGCCTGAGACTGCAGTGGTCATTTTGTATAGAAGTCACGTATGGAATACAGTAGTTAATTAGGACACATTATAGAAGACTACTACTTTTTAAATTACATTTTGCAGTACTAGTGTTGAGTGAATCAAAGTTAACACAATGGAATTCGATCCAAATTTCAGGAAAAATTTGATTTGTCACAAAGTTTCCTTGCGCTTCGTGATAACAAGTCAGATTTTCTAAAATGGCTGCTGTACATGTTAGAAAGAGGAAGTAAGAAGCCTGGGAACGAGGGATCACCCATAATTCCGTGCAGAAATCCAATCAGAAGAGCCTCTGTGATGTCACAGCCATGTGAAAAGCTTCATCCTGCCCAGTCTCCGACATTTTCCAGTGAAATTAGTGTTATGCAAGCAGTGTGAACCCATTGCACCACTGACTGGCTATGCTCTGGAGGGGCGTGACAAAGCAACTACCTGATCTTCACTTGAACCTCTGATAGTGAGGATAGGCTTGAGCCATTAGTGTAGTTGCCAGGTGCCACTCCAGAGCAGTCCCAGAGTCAGTGGCAACTGACCAGGGGGTCAGAAATACCGGTGCAAGCACTGAGGGGAAGTATGTAGTCAGGAAATTCAGAGACAGGGCAGGCAGCCATCAAGTAAAGTCCGTAAATGAAGTCCAAGGTCACAGGCAGGCAGCAAACAAGCAAAATCTGATAAATCCAAAAGCTTGGTCTGGTATACAGCAAAGCAGAACTTCACAGACAGAATTAGACAAGCTAGTGACCATGAGTTGCTCAGACATCTTCCTGGGGCAGGAAGCGCCTTTAAATACTTCCTGCAATCCAGCCGTAGGCTGGCAAGACAGAGTGTGTGTGTGTGCTGCCTCACAAGGGAGGAGAGGCACATCCATGCAAGACCTAAAAAATGTTACAGTTCTCCAGCAGGAAATAAACTCTGGCAAGGAGCACAGATGCAATAGTTAAGCTACCTGCTGCCCACGCTTGTCAGTATGGTGCTTGGCAGCAGGAGGGAAAGGAGTCTGGCGCCTGTGCCCGCAGGTAGGGGCAGCAGCGCTGGCATGGACCACTGGGAAAACACTTAGTGCAGGGAGAGACATGACAGACACTAGGGACAGCTTAGAGATAGTGTAGGGATATAATAGGGAGGCATTATCCACACTATAGGAAGAGAGCATGGCCAATTGAACAGTATTGAACAGGGTCATTTGCATGAGCCCTGATACTACAGATTTTGGGGTTTTCATGTTCTTTTTTTTTTTTACATAATTCAATCCGTTAACCCTTAATTGTGTAATTGGGGTGAAATTGTGGCCTGATACTAATGTTATTGGGTGTTTACATTCTTTTATATATAAGTACATCCATTCATACTTGATTCTGGGTGAAATAATAGCCTGATACTACAGATTTTAGAGTGTTTACGTTCTTTTATACCTAATTCAATATGTTAATCCTTAATTGTGTAATTGGGGTGAAATTGAGGCCTGATACTACAGATTTTAGGGTGTTCACCTTTTTTATATAATTACATTCATTCATCCTTGATTATGGGGAGAAATTGCTGCCTGATACTACAGATTTTAGGGTGCTTGAGTTCTTTTATACAGAAGTACATACATTCATCCTTGATTCTGGGGTGAAATCACGTGTCATCCTGTTTTTTGGCCTTAGCAATACTGATGGATTACTGACCAAATGCTGACCATGTGAAGGCAGATGCTAAAAAGAAAGGATCCCTTTTTTGAGGTTGTTCTTGTGACAGATCAGAAAAAGGGAAAAATAAATAGTGAAGTCAGCACAAACTTACTGCTGACACCCTCTCCACTGTGTCATGGGGCCACTACTTGTATCAGCGTGTAACAGAACAGATTCTGTAGAAATCTATGTGGAATCAGCTGACGGTGTGCTCTTTCACTCTGTAGTAGAATCTTGGGCCACTGCACGGTTAAGTCCTTTATACCTGATGCTAACATTGACCTGTAAGGCCGAGTTCACACTTTAGTTATTTAGTCAGTTTTGGCCCTATAACTGACCAAATAAGTGAGTGATGCCTGTCATACTGACTCACAGTAACTGTTTCACTACCACAGTGGACTAGCTATGCATATTTCTGCAATTAACAGCGTTGTACACCAATATAAGGCTCTCTGCAGCCAGGAAGTAGCTGATTTTTAACGCGCTTCATCACACATTAATTTGGATCGAATCAATTTTTTGGGGGAAAATTTGGAGAAGCGTCCAAATTAAATTTTTGAAAACTTTGCTCGTCTCTACGCAGTAACAAACAGGAGAACACAGCACTACATATCTCTTACATCCAGTGACATCTTTTCTGATGTAGACATTCTCTTTCCTGATGTTCTCCATTCAGACCAAATTGCCATAATGATTTCTTCCCTCTGCAGAGTTTGACACACTTTTCCTTCATCCCCTCACCTGCTGAATACCCCATTCTGCCACCCCCAATTGTTTTCCCTCTGTGCTCCCCAATATTGTTCTGCAGAAACAGATAATCCCCCTGAAAACAATAGTACCACACAGATAGTTCCTCCTTAAATAATTGACATACAGTGCCCTCAAATATAACTGTGTCTAGAAAATCTGACAGTAATACTTCCATAAACATAGTGTCCCCCAAAAATAATTGTGTTAAATTGATACCTCCACAGTAACGGTGCTCCCAAAATTTTCACCTATAGTAATAATTCTCTCCCAGAGTGCTGTTAGTAGTAATAGTGCCACTACAGTGGCCCCCAGTAGAAATAATTACGACTGTGATCCAGATAATATTACCCATAGTGATGATAGTAGTAATAATGTTCCCCATAGTCCCGCAGTAGTAATAAAGCCCAGCATAGTGACCCAAGTAGCAGCAGAGTCCATCAAAATGCTCCCAGTAGGAATAATTATCCATAAGTAATAATGCCCGCCTATAGTAATAACAAAGCCCATCAGAGTTCCCCCGTAGTAATAATCCCCCCATAAGTAATAATGCCCGCCTATAGTGTCTCAGTAGTAATAAAGCCCACCCCAGTGCCCTTCAGTGATTATAAAACCATATTGCTCCCAGTAGTATTAAAGCCCCCCAGTATGCCCCAGTAGTAAATATACCCTCAGTAGTACTAATGACCCATTGTATGCCCCAGAAATAATAATTCCTACCTATAGTGCACCCGGTAGTAATAAAGCTCCCTTCATATATGCCAGTAAAAAAAAGTCTCCATATAGTGACGCCAGTAATCCTAATAGTATCCACAAAATGGTCTGAAAGGTATCAGGTGCTGCTCTCAGCTATTGGTTTTTCCAGTAATCCTAATGTCAGTATCTGATAGGTGGGAGTTCGACAACCGAGACCCCTGTTGATCTGCTCTTAGGGGTAGTATCAGCATGAACTACATGTATCTAATTTGCATGTTCTTAACCATTCAGACAGTTAGAACTGGTACGGTATATATAGTAGACTAGCAGAAGGACCCGGCTTCACCTGGGTATATTTCATCTATTTCATTTAATGTTTCTGTGTGTCATTGCAGAGAGAAGTTGATTTTTACCTTCATTTTTTCAATCCCCATTGGCTGCGGAGTGGGAGGGGCGTGACCTGACCGGGGGCATGGTTTAGCAGGACCTTGAGGGGGTTGCTTTTAAGTCCTTCTTTTGAGGGTGGTCTGAATTAAAGGTCGATACCATGGTGGTTTATGAGGACACACAATGGGTAGCAGTGGAAGAAAACATCTTTTATTACTACTGAACGGTCGTAGTCTAAAATTAGTCTATTTCATCTAATGTTTCTGTGTGTCGTTGCAGAAAGAAATTCACCCTCCCACCCCTGCAGCTGACAGAAGTTGATTTTTACCTTCATTTTTTCAATCCCCGTTGGCTGCGGAGTGGAGGGGTGTGGCCTGACAGAGTCAGGGGCGTGGCTTAGCAAGACCTTGGGCGGGGGTTTTAAAGGGGTATTCTCATCTTAGACAATGGGGGCATATCGCTAGGATATGCCCCCATTGTCTTATAGGTGCAGGTCCCAGCGGGGAGCGCTGCGCCTGGAGGACCTCGGGTTTCCGGGGGTTTGGCCACCACCAGGCGCAGCTCCCCGCTGCGCTCATAGAAATGAATGGGAGCACAGCGCACAAGCGCGGCCACCTCTCCCATTCATTTCTATGGAGCCGACGGAAGTAGCCGAGCCAGAGCTCGGCTATTTTCGGCGACTCCATAGAAATGAATGGAGGGCGACTGCGCATGCGCAGTGCGCCCTCATTCAGTTCGGGGCCTCCGTTCTGGATATAGGTGTGGGTCCCAGTGGTGGGACCCGCACTTATAAGACAATGGGGGCATATCCTAGCGATATGCCCCCATTGTCTAAAATGAGAATAACCCTTTAAGTCCTTCTTTTCATGGAGAATTACAGGTCGATGCCATGGTAATTTATGAGGACACGCAATGGGTAGCACTGGAAGAAAACATCGCTTCGCACGGGTGTATTTACTCTATTTCATTTGATGTTTCTGTGTGTCGTTGCAGAGAGAAAGTCACGCTCCCTCCCACCCCTGCAGCTGACAGAAGTTGATTTTTACCTTCATTTTTTCAATCCCCATTGGCTGCGGAGTGGGAGGGGGCGTGACCTGACCAAGTCAGGGGCGTGGCTTAGCGAGACCTGGGGCGGGGGTTTTAAGTCCTTCTTTAGGGGGCTGCGTGAATTACAGGTCGATGCCATGGTAATTTATGAGGACATACAATGGGTAGCAGTGGAAGAAAACATCTTTTATTACTACTGAATGGTCTTAGTCTAAAATTAGTCTAAAACATAAGTTATTTTTATGGTAACCGGAATACCCCTTTAACAGTGTCATCCACAGTGCTCTGCACCTTTAAAGCAATGAATAGAAATGGCTGAACTCCTCAGCTGGCTGCTAATTACCTGGCTAGGTTGTTATGGAAACCTGTGTGCATGTGGAGAAAATGGCAGTTGGAATTTGAAGTGAAATGCTCCCAGACTAATATTGGCTAATGGAGATCATATTTTGGGAATATCTCAGGAACAGTACATCTTAGAGAGCTGAGACCTGGTCTAAAACCTTCCCGGACACCTGATGTACCTGTGTGCCGAATTTGGTGAAAATCGGTCCAGTAGTTTGGTCGCGCATAGAGAACAGACAGACAGACAGACGGACAAACAGACAAACTCATTTTTATAATATTAAAGAGATATGTATTCTTTTACTGGCTCATTAGGCTCCTTTATACCTGTTGAGCATTGTTGTTGACCATGTGTAAGGTCACAATATGCTCATCTTCTAAAGGTTGTTTCCTGAAGAAAAATACACTAAATTGTATTCATGTGTCTTCTCAAACTAGTCACATAAACAGGACAGTGAGTTCTATCTAATACAATAGTGTATGCCATCAGCAAATGTCAGTCTTTAGAGATCATTTTTGGAATATGTTTAAGTAGGAACTATGAGTTGCAACTATTATGTGCAACTGAGAAATGTGCATCAATGGCATGGTAGTACCATGAATATTTGTTTTTTGCCATGGCATGTCCAAGTCAATCCATGTTCTACTCAGGCACTTTTTAGAACAAACTTGAGGAAAAGGTCTTACCCATTACTAGAAAGATACATGTACTAAACTACTAAACAATCAGAAAATTGAGATCAAATGAACTATTAGTAAACCTTCAGGGCCGTTGTAGCTTGTTGATTTTGGGTTTTCTTGTTTCCAAGAAAAACAATTAAGAGTGACAATGTACAGTTTTCAATATGTTAGAGTGAATGCATTTATATTACTGGGTGACAATAATATTAATTGGAGATGTATGCTGAATGACTGATAGCTATTCGACCTTCTAATAATGTCACGTGACGTTGACGCTAATTCTTTGCTAGCTAATATTCAGTTGTTTCCCTGTCCTGGGAATATGAGTACAATTGAAAGTGGTAATACCTGGCCTGGAACAACTGGGCAAAAGACCCAAGGGATATGCTCTGGGTTCCATGCCAAAAAACATTGTGTGAGATGAACCATCCTGTAACCAGTCTCATAATTATAGAATGCACACAGTATTGCAGAGTGTATTAGCTACACGAATGTCTACATTTCAAATAATTTTAAGAGGTAAATGGCAAAATGTTAATGGAAGAAATCAATTTAGGACTATAAAATTCACACATTCACACATCTTACTTTCTTATTGTCACAAGCATCGCTGGGTATTAAAATGAAATTTATTCTGCAATAAATTTGTACACAAACTTGCTGTATAGTATGTCATACATGCACGCAAGCGTATCTGTGACTGAGATAAGTCAGTATGGCTTAGTTATTTTGGCTATGGCAGCAGCAGTTTTATGCAGTGTAAATTTAATATTCAGTATTTTTTGCCCTCAGGCCTGACAGCTCTCAATTCACAAGTATAATTACCTAGGATAGAGATATGCTACAGAAAGTAAATTGGTATCATTCATACGTATTTATATGGTATCAGGTATAATTGAATTTTAATATGCATAATTTAAAGTATAGGCCTCAAATGTATTCATTGAAAGTAACTGTTTTTTATATACAGTATTCACCTCCAACATGTACTGTAGGTGCTGCCGTATTATTCAGCACTCTCTGTACTACATTTTTACATTTCAGACAATATAATCGATAAGTCTGTTTCTATGTATGCATCCAAGATTTCAGAAATATTTGTTACAACGTTTTCAACATTTTTGTTTATTTAGCATGCTCTCTGCATTGCTTTCCAGATTATTGGTATACCTGTCTGCACATTGTTACTGTGAGTCACTGGCACACATTGACACATTGTAAACCAGGAATAGCCTCCAAATTGAATTTATTTTGATCCCCTGCTTCCTAGAATTCCATTTCTGTTTCCGCCTCAGACTTGCACCATTGCTGACAACATGTCATGCTGAGAACAGCAAGCTCATCTTCTCGAGCTGACTCTACCTGAACATTCAGGATTTTACCATACATGTTTTCATATAAAATTACAGGTCAACTCTGATGAATTGAATTAATGATAACCCATTTATCACACCCCTGTACATAAACAACTCACAAAACATCAACCCACATTAGCACATAGTAGGATTGTAAGGCTGGTTAATTATACACTGATGACAAAAGGTACATTTAGTGGTGATTAGAGATGAGTGAAGATTCGTATCGAATCTTGGAAATTTTCAGCTGCGAAGCGAATCCGAATATTAGGTGATTCACTTCGGCTTTGTACGCATTCGCTACGTAGTTGTCCTATAAATTATATGCTATTGCTATGTATAAGTTACTCTATACGCTGTTGCGTACGAATTCAATTCATTAGCGAACTTTTACTGTTAGTTCGTTTATCGTGCGCAAAAGCCCAGGAAGAAAGCGGTCACCTGACCTAGTGGGCAGGTCTTGCTCTGATTGGCTCAGGCTCGGTAAGCAAGTGACGCATCACTTCTGCTGCGACTGCTGAGATGAGCAGAAGCACTGTGTGTGAAGTTCTGAGACTCTGAGACCTGTTTTGTGAAAACTGGGGTGTAATTGCTCTGGGAATCCATATCACACATATCAGGGATACTGCAGGGCAAGTGCAGGGCCAGTGGAGGGCTAGTAATTAATCAGGTAGGGAGAGAGAGACAGGGAGAGATAGGGAGAGACAGGGAGAGACAGTGAGATACAGGGACAAAGACCAGCTGCAGGGCCACAGAGTGAATTGAAAAATGTCTGGAATGGATAAGCAAAAGGGGTCCAGTTCCAGCCAGACCTTGAGCTCTAAAAAAAAAAAAAAAGGAGAAGGTGGCACAGGGCAGCAGTGCCAAAGGACCTATAGCCGGAGCATCTACTAGTAGTATTCGCAATACTCACCCTGCCGTATATCTGCGCGGATCTCATTAAGCCGCTCTGGGCACTTGAACTTCAGATCGGACCATTTCCGCTGGATCTGGCCCGGGGTCCGCACGGTGTCAAAACGATGGCACAAGCCTCAGATCACCTGCTGGATCACCTCCTTTTTATGCTGGTTCAGGTAGCGGTGTGTGCCATCGTAATCCTGCCGGTCCATCAGCCAGATCATGTATTTCAGCTCTGCAGAGCTAAATGCTGGATGCCATTTGTAAAACTTCACTCTGCCTCTGAGGAGTGCACGCCGCAGCCTCTCAACTCGTGCGTGCATGCCTGTGTAGTATGTAATCGCTAGACAATAGTACGCTGAGGATACGTACGCAATTTGTACGCTCATGCGTACGTGTTCAAAGAGGTTGCGTACCTTTTTTACCTGAACATTCATTATTAGTGCGCGAATGTTCGCTAAAAGCCATATAATTACGTATATTTGGTATGCAAATTCAACTTATCTATTCGCGAATATACGAATCTTAGGAAAAGTTCGGCAAATGTTCGGCAAATAAAATTTTGCATGATTCACTCATCTCTAGTGGTGATTGGGGTGAAAATTATCGTTAAATCAAGCAAAACATCGAGCAGTGTAAAAGCAATTAAAGACAGAGCGCCACTGACAATCGGTAGATTTTTAGTTGGTTTGATCGCTTGTGTGGGCACAAAAATCATCGTTGGACATTAATGATTTCATCCGTGTAAACAAGAATCGTTCACTGCACGCACGATTACAGATGAATACACTGTGGGTGTTTTTAAGCACACCACTCAAGTTATCGAACTTTCCATACGCAGAACTACGTGTGCTCATGAAACATTCAAATTTGTCCTCCAGCAACATTGTTCTCTGATTGGCTCCTTTCATTTGTTCAGACCACTGCCCTCATAGTACATTGAGCAAAAAAATTGCTTTGTGTAAATGCAACTGTTTGCTTAAAAAATAGAGATGAGCGAGCACTAAAATGCTCAGGTGCTCGTTATTCGAGACAAACTTTTCCTGATGCTCGGGTGCTCGTTTCGAATAACGAACCCCATTGAAGTCAATGGGAGACTCGAGCATTTTTTGCAGGGGACCAAGGCTCTGCCTATGGAAGGCTGGGTGAAAACCTGGAAACCTCAGAAAATGATGGAAACACCACGGAAATGGACAGGAAACAGCAGGGGCAGCATGCATGGATGCCTCTGAGGCTGCCTAATCCCACCATTACCCCAAATTCTCAGGCAACAGCCTGGTGGTTACCCTCATGGCAATTGTGCTCACCCAGACCAAGAAAGGCGAGGCAAATACCCATCACATGTTAGGGAAGCACCCAACTAGGTGCAACGAAGGTCCATCACCGCCTGCAGGTGACACCACTGCTCATGCTGGCACTGCAGCTGACATCAAGTTTAGTATCTGTTCTTATCAGTTGCTGTGGCTGTTGGTCGTAAAGTGGTGAGCATAGCTGCTTCCCAAGCAGTTGACACGGGTTTGATTCCTGCCTATCGTAGGAGGCAATTAAAAGAAGAACTAAAAATAAATCAGTACAATATCTAATACATCCCCTATCTGGGTAAATTGTTTGGAGAGAGGGCCTGTAGGTGGGGGGAAGGAGGTTTCGCTGGAAGAGCCAGAGGAGTGCCCCCTGGGCTAGCGAAAGTGGTGGTGACAACAGCCGGATGGATTTGGAAAAACTCTAGCATCAACCGGTACGGTATCGATTCTTCTCAGTTTAATAACGTATACGTCCCCTATCTTGGGACCTTATATTTCATGGATTTTTCGACCACGGAAAACGGAAAAAGAGCTTGCTCTGGCCAGGGGAGTGTCTTTCCCACTGCAGCTAAGGGGACGTGTCCATGCTCTGCCTATCACAGGTCAGGAGGCAGATAAAAGAAGAACAAAAACAAACATGAGTGCAACTTCTGATACGTCCCCTATCCGGCTAAATTGTTTGTAGAGTGGGCCTGTAGGTGGGGGGCAGGCTGGGGCAAGGAGGTTTCGCTGGAAGAGCCAGAGGAGTGCCCCCTGGGCTAGCGTGTGTGGTGGTGACAACAGCCGGAATGGATTTGGAAAAACTGTAGCATCAACCGGTATGGTATTGATTCTTCTCAGTTTAATACCGTATACGTCCCCTATCTTGGGACCTTATATTTCATGGATTTTTCGACCACGGAAAACGGAAAAAGAGCTTGCTCTGGCCAGGGGAATGTCTTTCCCACTGCAGCTAAGGGGACGTGTCCATGCTCTGCCTATTACAGGTCAGGAGGCAATTAAAAGAAGAACCAAAAAAAAATCTGTACAATATCTAAGACGTCCCCTATCCGGGTAAATTGTTTGTAGAGAGGGCCTGTAGGTGGGGGGCAGGCTGGGGGGAAGGAGGTTTCGCTGGAAGAGCCAGAGGAGTGCCCCCTGGGCTAGCGTGTGTGGTGGTGACAACAGCCGGAATGGATTTGAAAAAACTGTAGCATCAACCGGTATGGTATCGATTCTTCTCAGTTTAATACCGTATACGTCCCCTATCTTGGGACCTTATATTTCATGGATTTTTCGACCACGGAAAACGGAAAAAGAGCTTGCTCTGGCCAGGGGAGTGTCTTTCCCACTGCAGCTAAGGGGACGTGTCCATGCTCTGCCTAACACAGGTCAGGAGGGAAATAAAAGAAGAACCAAAAAAAAATCTGTACAATATCTAAGACGTCCCCTATCCGGGTAAATTGTTTGTAGAGAGGGCCTGTTGGTGGGGGGCAGGCTGGGGGGAAGGAGGTTTCGCTGGAAGAGCCAGAGGAGTGCCCCCTGGGCTAGCGTGTGTGGTGGTGATAACAGCCGGATGTATTTAGAATGACGACGCAGGACCCCAACGTAAAAATTTAGCATCAACCATTACAGTCGTAAATTATGAGATTGATCAAGTGTGGTATGTCTTCTATGTACAATACTCAGTTTAACACCGTATATGGCAGCTATCCGGAAAAATAGTTTGGAGAGAGAGAAAGATAGGACAAAGACGTAAATTGTTTGGAGAGAGGGCCTGTAGGTGGGGGGGCAGGCTGGGGGGAAGGAGGTTGAGCTGGAAGAGCCAGAGGAGTGTCCCCTGGACTAGCGTGTGTGGTGGTGACAACAGCCGGATGTAGTTAGAGTGACGACGCAGGACCCCAACTTAAAAATTGGAAAAATTTAGCATCAACCGGTACAATTGTCAATTATGAGCTCGATCAAGTGTGGCATGACTTTTTAAATGGAGATTGCATGTGGTCACGTACTCCCTGGAACCCCATAGTCACCCCTTCTCTGATGTGCTAGCCCAGAACATTCTCTGCCCCAATTCGCAAGACCTTTTGCAGTCTCCGTGTGCTGACAGTGGGGATTTACCAGTGTTGTTTGAGAAGGTGGTGGACAATGGCGAGACACAGGTGTCGGGGGGTGAGGTAGTTGTATGGGAAGCAAGTTACAGTGGGGACTACTTGGGGGGACTTTCTCATGATGGGACAGATTCAACTTGGGTGGATCAGGCACAGGAACAGATCAATTTTTTTTTTTTTTGTGTTTATTTAACTTTTATTTAGCACAAATAACCACAGAGATATTTATTCGTTATCTTCTCTGCGCAGTCTGGCGTTGGGGTTCGTCACTTTGATGGCAAGCTGTGCCGCTCTCTCCACAATGGTCTTCAGGTTCTTAGATGGAGACGTTGTGGGCGATTTCAGCACAGAAGGACTTGTTGATCATCAACAGAACCTCGAGCTCCTTGACATTGTGGACCAGGAATTTGCGGAACCCTGTGGGCAGCATGTGTTTTGTCTTCTACTTGCTACCGTATCCAATGTTGGGCAATATAGATACGCAGGTAATATTATTTTTCACACCTATCCCAAAAATAAAAATTTACGCAGTTTGCGCAAATAAAACTGGAAACTGGAATTGGAGAGAGGTCCTGTAGGTGGACCTCCGGAAAAATTGTTTGGAGAGAAGGCCTGTAGGTAGACCTCCGGAAAAATTGTTTGGAGAGAGGGCCTGTAGGTGGACCTCTGGAAAAATTGTTTGGAGAGAGGGCCTGTAGGTGGACCTCCAGAAAAATTGTTTGGAGGGAGGGCCTGTAGGTGGACCTCCGGAAAAATTGTTTGGAGAGAGGGCCTGTAGGTGGACTTCCGGAAAAATTGTTTGGACAGAGGGCCTGTAGGTGAACCTCCGGAAAAATTGTTTGGACAGAGGGCCTGTAGGTGGCCCTCCTGAAAAATTGTGGTAAAAGAGTGCCAGTTGGACCTCTGAAAAATGGCGTTTTTTTGGTCAGCGTTAGGCAAAGACGATATGGAGGAGGAGGAGGAGGAGGAGGAGGAGGAGTAGAGAAGAGGAATCGGATACATAAGTTATTTAAATCTTTAGCTGCTTTCCCCCGGAGGAGATTTGAATTCCGGTGAAATCCAGGCTTTGTTCATTTTAATAAGCGTCAGCCTGTGAGCGCTGTCAGTTGACAGGCGTGTACGCTTATCGGTGATGATGCCACCAGCTGCACTGAATACCCGCTCTGACAGCACGCTAGCGGCAGGGCAGGCCAGCACCTCCAAGGCGTACAGCGCCAGTTCAGGCCACGTGTCCAGCTTTGAAACCCAGTAGTTGTATGGAGCAGAGTGATCGCTACGGATGTTGGTATGGTCAGCTAGGTATTCCCTCACCATCTTTCTGTACAGCTCCCCCCTACTCTTCCTAGACTGGGGACAGGTGACAGTGTCTTGCTGGGGTGACATAAAAGTGGCAAAGGCCTTGGAGAGCGTTCCCCTGCCAGTGCTGGACAAGCTGCCTGCTCGCCTCCTCTCCCCCGCTACTTGGCCCACAGAACCATGCCCTCTGCCGCTAGCGGCGTCAGATGGGAAGAATTGTTTCAGCTTGTGCACCAGGGCCTGTTGATATCTATTCACTCTCATACTCCTTTCCTCTGCAGGGATGAGAGTGGAAAGGTTCTGCTTGTACCGTGGGTCCAGGAGAGTGAACACCCAGTAATCGGTGTTTGAAAAAATTCTTCTAACGCGAGGGTCACGGGATAGGCAGCCTAACATGAAGTCTGCCATGTGCGCCAGAGTCCCAACACGCAAGAATTCCCTCTCCTCACTGGCCTGACTCTCCATTTCCTCCTCCTCCTCCTCCAAGTCCTCCTCTTCAGCCCATACACGCTCAAGAGTTAAGGACTGAGCACTGGTACCCTCTACTGTCTCGCCGACATTCTCCTCCTCTTCCTCCTCATCCTCATCCCCCTCCTCCGATACGCGCTGAGAAACAGACCGGAGGGTGCTCTGGCTATCAAGCGACGTATCTTCCTCCACCGTCTCTTGTGACAAGCGCAAAGCATCCGACTTGATGCTGAGCAGTGAGTTTTTCAACAGGCAAAGCAGCGGGATGGTGAGGCTGATAATGGCGGCATCGCCGCTGACC
>ONZH01021091.1:0-31091 GCA_900303285.1 Rhinella marina
CATCATTTTCTGAGGTTTCCAGGTTTTCAAGCAACCTTCCCTATGCAGAGCCCCGGTCCCCTGCAAAAAATGCTTGAGTCTCCCATTGACTTCAATGGGGGTCGTTATTCGAAACGAGCACCCGAGCATCGGGAAAAATTCCATTCGAATAACGAGCACCCGAGCATTTTAGTGCTCGCTCATCTCTAATAACAATCTATTAAGGGAACAAAAAGTAATTTGATTGGAAATATCCAAGATTTACAAAGAGTAAATCTAGATCTTTATAAGGATAAAACTAGAACAATTGGTCCCCCCCCTCCACCCAGGTAGAATTTGAGATGTGTTGATTGATATGACCATACATTAAACAGAGGAATCTCATTTGTCAAAAGGGATGAAGAGTTGGTCATTAAAAAGATTGTCCATGATTCTACAATTAATGACCTATCTGCAGGATAGGCCACCAATATCTGATTGACGGGGATACAATACCCTACATCCACACCAATCAGCTGTTCTGCAGTAGTTCTGGTGTCTGAAGCCAGAACTGAAAATAAACATCTCTGTCTATTGCATGGTGAACGGAACGAGAAACTGCAGCACTGATCCCATTCACTTCAATGGGACCAGTGCTACAATAACCAGTTTAGTCCAGAGCTGTGTAGAGTTACTGCAGAACAACTGATCTGCAGGAATGTGGGGTGTCAGACTCCCACCAATTACATAGTAACAGCTTATACTAAGCACAATAAATCCTGGACAACCCCTTTAAGCTTTAATTAGGCTCAGTATACATCTAATTTATTGCAAACATTTAGCACATGTGTCGTGAAAGCTCCTGGCTTGCGCTCAAAACACATGGTATAACCAGTATAACCCGAGACTGTACTTTTGGTATACTCTGGGATATGGTAATCAATGACCTATGTCTGCTACTGTATGTCTGAAATCGGGTCTGATTTCGCCAAATTGACCATCCATTTCTATTCGGTCCAAATAAACTCAACCCAAATAAAAAGTGGTCTAATTGCCTGGAAAAGTATTTCTCTCTCTCTCTCTCTCTCTCTCTCTCTCCTTGATTCTCCCAAATTGAATCTTCCATATTCATTTTGATAGAATCTGAACTTTTTGAAAAATTCTGATCAAATTTGTGAAGCAGTTCACTAATCTCTAATTAAGTCACAACTCATTAAAAGCCAATATATGCTTATAGTGCATAAATATAGTAGTGCATCCATTTCAAACTCCTTTTATTTTTCCTAGAAGACAATCTAATTCTGAAATTGACTTCCTCCACGTTTTAAATACACTGAGGCTAACATGCATCAAGGCTAATATTGTGTATATGTAAACTCCAATTTCTTCTCATTTAACTTGTGGTCTCGAAACATTCTGTAACCAAGAGGGAATGAGAAATTTATGTAAAATTAATTGTCATGGCTACAACTTCATCATGTTATTTGTAAATATTCCATCACACAAGGTCACAGAGTCAATCTTTGCGTTGTAGCTGCTCCATATAATGAATATTGAGAATATAGTTAAGTACAATAACAGATCAAAGCAGCTACAACACAATGTTTTACCTTGTGGATAACCTTGGCCTCCATCCAGCGCACATATATTATGGAATTCCTCCTTTTTTCATTTAGCAGTGTAATTTTTTATCGGTATTGAAGGATTTACTTGATTTAGCTTGGTTTACAGAAATGAAAATAGATGCTTTGATGTAAAGAAAAAGCAAAGAATATGATTCAATTCAAGTCAACAATTTGGCAAAAAAATGAATGCTGTACAAGCTATACAATGGGATGGGTTCAGTTGATGTGTGAAATAGTGTGCCAAGTATCTAAGGGCGTCTCCACAAACATAGGCATGAAGCCTGTACAAGATTGTGTGGAGGTCAGATGGTTCCTCTTTGTGTTCCCGCACAGCCTCTGCTGAATAGTCATGCAGACTGAACACTGAAATATTATCTCCTAAAAGCAACGCTATAAGCTGTTTAGGCATGTTGAGAGTTGTAGTTTTGCACTTCAAGTTGGAGTCCTCTACTAGAAGGCTGCATTCACATGACACTGTCTACCTGTAGACTTTACCTTGATTTTTAAAAACATTTGCCAAAGAAAGTAAATTGTGAAGCAATTCTGAAGCAATTTTGTATATTTGCCTAGATGAACCTATCCTACTGGTGGTTTCAGACAAAGTATTTTTTGTGAAAAAAGATGTTTTCCTAGAATTTTTATTGCATTATAAAAAAAAAGACTGTGGTCAAATGTTAGATGAACATTTGGTGTGTTTTTGGGTCATACTAGCATTCTTTTTCAAAATACAGGATGTGGTGTGGTGTTTTTCACATATTTTCCTATTGGATTCACTATACGACACAAGAAAAAAGCTATTAGAAATGTATGTCGTAAATATGGGTTACATTTTTTTTTGCTACTGTTGTTGGCTATTCCACTTCTAAGCTTTTAAATCAGATTTTCATAAGAATATTCATTCTTGATAACTGCCCCATTCAAAAGTGTCAGGATCAGTCAACAAATGAAAAAAAAAAAAGATTGCTACTGGTGATAAAGTTTTTAGGTGGCACATAAAATCTATGATATGCCATCAACATCAGATAGGTGTGGGCCCCGCTTCTGAGACCCACTTATATGCCCAGAACGGGGCATGCAAATTCAAACTGGAGGAGAGCATGTCATGTAGGTGTGGTGTGTTCTCCATTCAGTGATATGGGAGTTCTGAAAATAGTCAAGCAAGCTCATGGCTATAAACAGAACTCCCATAGACTGGGGTGCCTTGGGCCCACCAGTAAAATTTATTTTTAGGGCCCACCGTACAGATACATTTAAATATTATCTGCTCACGCAGCAGCAAAATGCTACCAGATGACTGAATATGGGGGTCCCTGCAGCAACTTTGAGAAGGTAGGTCCTGAGGAGAAGAGGACACTGGCAGCTTTCCTCTGTACCTAGAAGTCATCTCCACTATCTGATCGTGTCTATAATAATATACTGGGGAGTTTCTTTAATAATCTATCACATTTTTTTATATGAACATAGGCTGGTTGAGGTGCTGGACATTGACTATATGTATGTAGTGCAGTAAGTCTACTGTGTTATGTGCCACTTGTGCAGAGGGTGGGAGACTAGGGGCCCACTTTGCTCAAGGGCCCACCAGGGGATTCACCTGTACCCCTGTGGTCCAGTCCGAGCCTGATAGCAGGGAACAGAGGGAGAGCCCCATTGTGGAGACAGAAGTTTGTCCCAGAGGTGGGACCAACACTTATCTGGCATATCCTAGCATCAATATCCCAGATGTGTTGACTCCTTTAAAGAAGAACTCCCACAAGATTTTTTATTCTCTGACCTGTTGGAAAGGTGCATGATATAATCTGTAGTGAATGTCATTTTCTTATCAGAGGCTGTAATTGAGAGTAATCCACACTCTTCTTATTGTAGCTGGGTCATGTGACCAACTCCCTGACCTCCAACTGACCCAGGACAGGAAGCCAGTAACTGCTCTATTCATTCCTATGAGACTGAAAGTGAGGCTCCCATAGGAATGCATAGAGAAACTGACTTCCTGTCCACACATAAGATGCTGTGCAAGTTGGTGGGTTTAATTCCTAGTCACATGACACAGATGAGAAGCATCAGGGAGATATAACTCAAAAATGAAGCCACTGATAAGAAAATGACACTACAGATTACATCATGTACATTTCTAGCCGAACATGGAATAAAATTTTTGCGGGAGTTCTTCTTTAAGAATAGTTCCGTTGACTTGAATAAGTGAATTGACAGGTAGGCTGTCCACAACACTCAGCCATTGACACTGAGCACTGTAGAATACCCACCTGACAATCCACTGCTGTCAGGCACCAAAACTAATGTCACCAATAGCGGCCATATAGAGGAGGGTAAGAGATAACACTGCAAAGGAATGAAGCCAGTTGTATTTCTCTATGAATATGACAGGTCCCAGTTAATAAATATGGTGCATCTGTGCCTGTCCTTGCGCAAGAAATTAAAAAAAAATAAAAATAAAAAAATTGTGTCTTTAATAATAGCTGCCAGCCTCCAGATATTTCCCTGTAATGACCAGGAACGGGCAATGGTAAAATGCATGGATGTGCAGACTCAAGACCCCTTTTAGAATGCCCTATGCAAACGCTACACAAAATTATGTGGTGTTTCTGTGTTTTTGTTTGTTTTTTCATCAAATTGAAAAGTGAATTTATGGTGGAAAACTTTTGGCACATGTAAAGTTACATGAATGGCCTATAAGTCTCCTCACGCCGATTAAGGCGCTCTCTCCCCAAGGAGAGATTGTACCCCCCAAGTTACCATATGTTACATGTCCACCAGTGTTTACAGGTATGTGGCGCTCCCTCTAGAGGCAAATCAGATTAGTGCAACTAATCCTATATGTTACACATGCACCATCACAATCTCAGGCAAGGAGTGAGGAGTAGGTCAGGGGAACACAAATGACACAGACAAAGTGAGGTCCTGACACTCCTCCCAAACCACTGTCCCTGCCTTTTGGGGGAACCCGACTCCTTAACAGGCCGGCCCCAACCGAAGACTGCAATTACACTGAAGAAAGTGGAACACGAGACAAACAACAAAAACAAAACACAAGCAGGAACAACCCTAAACAGGTCAGGAACTGAAGGGATAAAAGGTAAAGGAACCAAGCAAGGAATAAACAGAGGATAACACAAAAGGTAGGTAACAGTAACAGAAACCAGGGAAAAAGGTACTAAGTCACTGGAATACCGGATAAACACAGAGTAGCTGGCCTAGGCACAAGGCTCTATAGCAGGCACAGATAAATGGCGAGTGAGAAACTAAATAGTGGCTAGAGTCCCAGCCCCAAGGCGTGATAGGAGCATGGATCCCAGCCACACCCTGAATGGACCAAAATTACTGGCAGGGACGCCTGCCAGTAAAACTAGCAAAACTAGCCAAACCTTTAACCCTTAAGGAACCTAAGTGTTACAAGAGGATTTTCTGGCTTGCACTTGGGATGAGCGCCGCATAGCGTCAGGGCACGGGAACGACCGCACCTGCCCAACATCCGCCGGAGGGCCGCAGCGCCCCCGAATCCTGACACAAGGGTTTTGCTTGGTTCATCTGTAAATCAGTAAGCACAATTGACTTGACAGTCACAGCTGATTTGAAAAAAATATCTTTGGTTGTGTGAGTGGAGCCCTGTGGTTACTTTTGGCATATGCATCCAGTAGCATACGCCGAATATAGGACATAGATGTAATGAAAGTATAGAATTCATTTTCATAAGTCTGTGTACATTGAGATTAGTGTTGAGCGAAGCAGAGCATTCAAAGTCTGCAGTTTAGGAAAACTTCAATTCACAACAAATCCAAATTTCCTCACCTTCAAGGTAACAAATCAGGTTTTACTAAAATGGCGGCTGTACATGTTATAAAGCGAAACTACGTGTAGAGGAGACAAGCCCGGGAATGCAAAATCACCCATAATGCCGTGCAGCCAGCCAATCTGAAGATAGTCATCTCCTGTGATGTCACAGCCCTATAAAAGCCTTAATGAGCGCAATCTCCGCCATTGTCCTGTAAGCTGAGCATAAGGAGAGACGTGACAAGAGCTCATGCGCTAGGGACAGTGTTGCTGAAAATAATTAATAGAAGAATTCAATACCAATAAGATGGAAGCCTGTACTATTCCGGTGCCAGTGTGCCAACCAATACCATCTAGTCTGCACCTCTTTGGGGGGCTAGATCTTAATGATGACCATCCTCATCTTTTGCTGGTTTTACTTCTTCCAAATCATCCTTCAAAGTCTCCAAGATGCAGAGAGAGGAACTGGATGTTCCTGGTGACATATTCTCATCGATATTAGATGATGTGGAAAAGGAGGAAAAGCGGATGGCAGAAGAAGAGCTCCCACCTGTAGGGCAGGAGAGCACTGGGATTGGAGAAGTGGGTATGTCAGCATATTGAGCCTCAACCTAACCAGCCAAACCCCATACCAGCAACAGCCCTTGTTTAATGGTGTTTTACTGCCATTAATAGTGAAGAAGGACTATTGTAGGACTATTGTAATAGTGAAGAAGGACAGTGTATTCTTCAATAGGTCTTCAATATTAAAATCCTGGAAAACCCTTTCAAGGAACTCATATACTGTAAAATCCATAGGACAGCTTACTTATAGACAGAGATTTGCTTTAAAGTGGTTTAAGTATGCAAGAAGCACAAGGTAATTTTATAGCTTGGACCTTATGCCTCTTTCTCTCCACACACATAATTTCCATTTGTATGCATCGAAGATTTGATGAACATAGAAGAGTGCAATAAATCACAGTATATTTTTCTAGAATTTTATGTATCACAATTACTTTCATTACTAGTATATTAAATGCTTGACTGGTCCTCTATGCATAAAGTCAATCTAAAGTCCAAATGCCTGAAATATATGCAACTGTATTTCATTTCAGATCACAGAAGCTCAACAACTCAACTACTAATTAAACACAGCAATAATCATCCGGAGGGATCAAAAGGCAAATTAAAACTTTATTAAATGAATAAATTAATTCATGCTGGTTTTAAGATCGGTGTGAGAGTTCTCTATTGACACACTGTAAATATGTGCAGAATTTCCAACAGTCAGGAACGAAAAGCGCTTTTACTAAAACTGTGATAAAACCGGCATTCAGATAATGTCTTCATTCTCTAAATAATTGTAGATTTTCTGCAATGTTTTTTGCATGTTATTTGTGTTTGTTTTTTTATATGTTTAAAAACATACACACAGTCGAGTCCCATTATTTTGACCTTTTCCTACTTTTGACGTTGGCAGCGTGTAGCTCATTAAAGAAGTCACTTGTGCTGAGCGGGATTATCGGGTAAGGTGTGCTATAGGCTGTCTGCCATTTTCACTGTAGTATTGGAAATGGACCTCTGCTGATGACAAAGGGTTGCCTTCTCTAATGAGTCACATTTTCTACTTCGTCGAACAGATGGACGTTGGTGTGTAAGGCAAGAAACATTAGAGAACAAAAACCATGCAACTATTGCTGGAAGAACGCAAGCTGGTGGGGGCAGTGTTATGGTCTGGGGAAGGGTTTTGAGGTCTTTGGGCCCACTGTGGAAGACTCAACAGATTTGGGTATAAATACATCCTTGCATCCTTTATCATGTTCACCCATAAATGCTAATTATCTTCCTTGGGGTTGATGGGATCCTTCAGCAAGACAATATGTCACATGGCTAGAAATGTCTGACATTGGTTGGAAAAGAATGACCAAGACTTCCAAGTACTACCTTGCCCCACTAATTCCTCAGACTTGAACCCGACTAAGCATCTGGGGGAACACCTTGATTGTCGTGTTCGCTCCATGGACCCTCCACCATGCCCCCTCCAGCAGATGTTGGATGCACTGCAGTCATCATGGCTCCAGATACCTCTCACAACTTACCAGGAGCTTATTGAGTTACACCCAGCCATCTAGCTGCTGTCCGTGCTGGTGGTCATAATAATATGACTCGGCAGTGTATTTGTGCATTCTTTCAACATTACATAGTAACATAGTTTGTAAGGCCGAAAAAAGACATCTGTCCATCCAGTTCAGCCTGTTTTCCTACAAGTTGATCCAGGGGAACTACAAGTTGATCCAGGGGATCATTGCTCTAAAATTACCCTTCCACATGGCTGCATTTTAAGTTCTTCATATCTTGGTTTCTACAGAACCGTGATTAGGTCAAACGTGGCTCCTATAATCCATAGATACATTTGGGGGAAGGGGGGTCTAGGAATAGCAGCTATAATATGAACCTTTTAATATAGTTACATTACATCCTTCAGACAAGCAGTCATGGCTGTTATGATTTGGTAGACCTAGAGCATACAACTTTGGGGATCACTGAGAGTTTCCACAGGCTCATGGACAGAGGAATCTCATGGGTCTTTAGTGATAAATGATCCTCAAGTGCATTTACTTCATCCAACCCAAGTCTATAACACTTGCTAAGTGTGCCATCATCTATAGTGCTCAGTCTAACTACTGAGGGCTCTGCCTATCACTAAAACAAACACTATGGGAGACGTATTTATCTGAAATATGCCTAAATTAGGCATATTTCAGGCGCACATAGTGGTGCAATGGTTATTTGCTCCTCTATCTTTGACTTCTCCCCGCTTATGCCAGGTCTAACATTTTGGGGGCTAGGAAGAGGAGAGGTCAGCAGGCCTGTCTCATTCATCATTTTCTACACCTGTTTTAGGCATAGAAAATGATCTAAATGTAAGACCACTTGGAAGCTGTCTTACATTTAGAACTGGCGCTGGATGCGTCGAAGATATGGAGAGACTTGCACCTCTTCATAACTTTGGCGGATACTCCGCCAGCTATGTGGCTTTATTAAGTCCGGCATCTAAAATACTGGTCATAATAAATGTGCCCCTATGTTCTACACAGTGAAACTACCTGGACAGCTCATGGGTGACAGCAGAAATGATGAGCAAGAATAAAATCTTAATGAGCCTCTACTGTTGCTGTACATTTCATTGTTGTCACAGATGGCTAATATATTGCATATCCCAGCTATATACTCTAATCTGCTGTATTGGAAAATCCCTTTAACCCTTACGCTACCAGTGCCATACATGTATGGCGCTGGAGCGATGTGGGAACACGACGTCCTCTCGCACATGCGGCGGGCATCATGGCTGGCAAGTCTCTGCTGTTTCAAACAGCAGAGACTTGCCGCTACTTACCTATATAGATGATCAGTAACTAAAGGCATTAGATGCCGTGATCACGTGAGATCATGGCATCTAATAGCGCTAAAACCCGAAAGTGCGTGCTGCCGCGTTTTGTGCAGACGCCCTGTGTGGTCAATCGGGGTATCTGGACACAATCTGAAAGCTGTAAACCTTGCTGATGAGGTTTACAGCTTTCAATCTGAAATTCTTATTTTGGCCACCAGATGGGCGGCCAGGATAAGAAATGAGTAGTGTTGAGCGAGCATGCTCGGCCGAACTCGCTGCTCGGCTGAGCATGCCTACGCTCGGGTGCACTCGGTGTTCAGCCAAACACCGAGTGTACTCGAGCGCAAAGCTTGAGTACCCTAGATGGATCCGTCATGACCCCAATGCAAGTCAATGGGGACGGATCCGTTTGGTGTGACACACTAGTAAACTGATCCGTCCCCATTGACTTGCATTAGGGTCATGACGGATCCGTCCTTACCTTTCCCTGGCAGCTCCCTACTCCCGTCCAGCAGGTGACTCTGTGGTAAAAATTACCACTCTGCTCGCCATCTTCCTGCTGGAGCAGGTCGGGAGCTGCCAGGGAAGGTAAGTATGTCTGTGTCTGTGTGTCTTTGTTTTTTTTTAATTTGGAGCACTTGTGTAAACTGCCTGGTTTACTCCCATAGACTTCAATTATGCCCGGCTGCTCGGCCGAGCACTCGAGCTCCGAGCATACGAGCACCTTAGTGCTCGATTATCACTAGAAAGGAGCAAAAGGGACTTAAAATGGAGTTTTAAAAATCCCTGATTGCTGAAAATGAAAAATTAAAAAACGCTGTCTACATGCTCAAATATGAGCCTTAAAATAATGACAAAAAAATTAAAAAATGTTAAAAAATATCTAAAAAATTAAAAAACATATAAACGTTTAAATCACCCCCCTGTCCGTATAATTAAAAAATAAATACCTAAATAACAATAAATATAAACATTATGGGTATCACCGCGACTGAAAATGACAATACATTTAAAATATCAAAAAACATGTCCAATATGGTAAATTGTGTAATGGGAAAAAGGGTCAAAATTGCCATTTTTTCACTACTTCTCTTACCCCAAAAAATGTAATAAAATGTGATCAAAAAGTCACGCACACTCCAAAATGGTATTAAAAAAATATGGATTATCCCACAAAAAAATGAGCCCCTAAACAGCTCAGTGGATTTAAGTATAAAAAAGTTATTGGGGTCTGAATATGACGATGTAAGAAAAAAAATTTTTTCAAAGTTTAAATTTATTTTTACACTATTTAAACATAGCAAACCTACACATATGGGGTATCGTTGTAATCGTACTGACCCGGAGAACGAAAGGCATGGGTCAGTTTTGCCACAAACAGAACACCGTGGGAACAAAACCCATAAAACTGTGGAGCAATTGCGTTTTTTTATCAAATTCCCCCCAATTTGGAATTTTTTTTACCGCTTCGCACTACATTTTATGCCATAATTAATGGTGCCACTTGAAACTACAACTTGTCCCACAAAAATAAGCCCTCATACAGCTATGTGAACGAAAATATAAAAAAAGTATGGGTCATGGAAAATGAGGTAGTAAATTGAAAACGCAAAACAAAAAAAAACTTTGGTATCCAAACGGTTAAATACTACAGATACTGTACAGTATGCTACTATTAATGATTACCACATGGCACTTTCAAACCATTGGGTTGGATATGTCTTATCTCAATATTAAAGGTATTTTTCCAGGCTTGAGACATTGATGATCTATTCTCAGCATAGGTCATCAATATCCAACTGATGGGGGTCTGACTCCCAGCACCCCTGCTGATCAGATGTTCTCTGCAGCCTCCACCGAACTGATATTGATGATCTATTGTGGGGATAGGTCATCAATATCAGAAGTCTAAAAAAAAAACCTTTTAATGGCCCTTATCATCAAATTAAATCAATGATTAGAATAAAAATTCAACCTGATTTTATTTTTTTTTTATTCTGATTCAGTAGCACCAGAATTTCTTCAGATTTGTTTGGGTAGATACTTTGAGGCAGAAAAGGAATCGGGTTGAATTAATTCATATTCAAAATAGATTTCTTGGCTGATTCGGACAAATTGGAATAAAAATATTTTAGGAAATTTGCTAATTTTAATATATATGCAGAAATTCAGCAGTAATTCGGAAGGTATGGACAAAGGGTTTTGGATGGGTATAAAAATGTTAATTTTTTTTTTCTTTTTGTAGCATGCCATACAGTTTGCATGCTTAATACCTCTTCAAGTTGGACAGTTAGTTAGTCTGCTATCACCTGCAACCAAGTTTTCAGACTGAGGATCTGATTTTCCAATTTGTATTCTCTAATGAGAAGGGACTGGAAAGATGGGGACCACAGACAATTTCTTGACCCTTGCGGTCAAAAGTGAGGAGCCATTATATCAACAAGTTAACAGATTAAAGCATGTCTTGTTCTGTTATCTTGATGATTTTATCATCAGAGTCAGACCAGAAGACTTTGATAAAATAAGATACATCTGGGCCATAAGAAGTGGAGCAGAACTCCTCTTAAGAATAAAGCACTAACAAGCTACAGAAGAGCAAGAAAGGACTACCTTCAGATATAGAGAAGATAATAGCAGGTTAAAACAATATAGTGACATAATGTTACTCAAAAAGGCCATCACCATGGCAGTCATAGAGTACTACCACACAAATCCTGAAAGAGAATGAGATGAGAGTCTGACATTGCCCGTGACTGTAAAAATATGGCGTGCCCGCTAGGATGAAACAGTGCTTGGGTGAGTATCATTATGCTATCTGTAAATTACATTGGAAGCTTGAAAATATAAAGGGAAACGGCTTTAATTTTATAGTCAGAGGAATTTTCCTAGATTACAGCCACATAGCACTGCACCATCTACCGCCATAGTCGTAGTCTGTATATCACCATATACAGTATTACTCATTGTCATTTTTAGAGCCATTAATAAATTCTTCCTCCACTACAAGGTGTATTAATATAAGTGCTTTCATTTTTTTGTGTTTAGCTCCACTTTAAACTCTTCAAATGAAGGCTTTGCTGAATCAGGTGTTAAATTCCAAGGGAATTAAAGGAAAGGCACACTATTACATCTTCAGTCATCTCTTGTGCTACTTTTCAAAGGGCAATGGAATGAAACTGTAACTGAAGCTTTATGTGTCAATTCCTCCAATTTATCTATAGTATAAAGCAGACAGAAACATTATTCGCCATGTGCTAAATCCTATTTTACTCCCATTAGAGAAGGTATCTGTGAACGGGGCACTGAGTCGAGCTAACCAAGAAAAACAGCACTAATGTAAATAATTCATTTATATGGAATATTGCCGTAGATATATTCTAGAAATGACCTCGACGATCGCAATATATAATGTTAGACATTTTCTAGGAAGATGGGATATTATTTTCAGCCACTTTTTGTCAAACCCTCATGCTTGGCTGAGGATCAACTCGTATAATGCAGACTGCTTGCCATAACGATTCCAGTACAAAGTGAGTTTTTGTACTGTGAAGGTGGATTGACACTCATCTCTGATAGTCCAAGGAAACTGTGCTAATTATGGGGTTTTCTCATTGAAGGCTCTTATTTATATGCCAAAGAGAAGAGTGGGCACATTTATTTTTTCTATTATAATTTTAAAAGAAAGACCAGTAAGACAGAAAGACCGGGCAATTGAGAATTTCCACTTTGCACATGGCCTGAAATGGGCAATAGAATCTGAGGGTATTACAATGGGTAAAGAAATCTGTTAGTGATTGGGCATGCAGCAAACTTGAAAAAATCCAGTATGGCCTCAAATTCATATAATATTTTCCCAATTAATATGGATTGTTTTTCGTTAAATCTGGAGATTAGCAAATCATTTCTAAACAAATCAAATTGGTCTTAAATTTCCCATAAAAGCACTTTTACAATTGGAATCAAATTCAACAAATCACTCGTTGTACGGGTCAGAAGACAGAGAAGAAGGCACCTGCCACCAAAAAAGGATAATTTGTGGACCATGTTTTAAATTAACCCCTTCCCGACTGCCCACTGACTATATACGTCCTATCTGCGCATACCCCGTTCAGATAGCAGGTAATCCCAGCGCTGATCACCACTGGGATTAAAGCTCCTGCTCCTGCAATCTACCAGGAGCAGGTTGGGTCCTGGCTGGGAGACACAGCAGGGACCCTGAGGAGAAGACAGGAGCAGTTTATTACCGTTTCCGCAGAAGATAATGGAGGAAGCGGGGGGAGATTAGGAAGTGGCCGGCAGAGCCACTTCCTTTGTTAGTCCTGGCAGTGAAGTGACCGCCAGGTGTCTTGGGGCAGGAGCAGAGCTGCAGAGTCTGAGGAGACCCTGATCAGCTCTGCCTGTGTGTAATGCCCCCACAGGGGACTGTTTTCCCCTGTAACTGGGGCTCCTGTGGATGCCCCAGATACAGTGGAAACAGTGGAAAAAATGACCTCCTGGAAGACATATTTTGTGCCAAAAAAAAATTATAATATACTTTAAAAAAATGCAAATAAAAAAATGTAAAATGTGAAAACAATTTTTTTAAATGCAGTCGCTAACAGAAACCATCACCAGTCGCCCCATTCACTCAAATCTATACATATTATATATAAAAACGATTGCCACAAAATAGCACCCATTGTAATAATTATTTTTCTGTTTAATATTTAAGAAATAAAAAGCTATATTTTTTAATGACTTTTTAATAAGAATTTGCAGTTTTCCCCCAAATTAAACCCCCAAAAAGTGCAGTTTGTTATAAAGCAGATTCTGTGATACCACCGCCTACCATTCGTTCACCCATAGCTATATGTCACTGTCACCTTGACATTACTAATGTTGTCTTGGTGTTAAAGACCTTGAAAGGGATTGGACCTAGTCCTAGGAGATCACAGAGTGTCATAAACAACTTTAGGTCATAGGTCATCAGTATCTGATCGGTGGGGGTCTGACACCCGGGACCCCCGCTGATCAGCTGTTTGAGAAGGTACTGGCGCTCCTGTGAGCGCCGCTATGTTCTCACAGCTTACCAAGCACAGGGCCGTACATTGTACAGCGGCTGTGCTTGGTATCATGCTCAACTCCATTCACTTGAATGGGGCTGAGCCGCTCCTAGGCCTTGTGACCCATGAACTTGACGTCACTTGGCCTAGGAAAAGCTAAGAGAAGGCCGTGGTGCTCATGGGAGTGCCGGTGCGTTCTCAAACAGCTGATCGGCGGGGGTGTCGGGTGTTGGACCTCCACCGATCAGATACTGATGACCTATCCTGAGGATAGGCCGTCAGTAGTAAAATCCCGGAAGACCCCTTTAAAATACATCCAGCGCTAACATTGAGTAGTCGAGTATGCATACACATTTCAAATGTCTATTCCTTAATCATTTTGTTGATGTTATTCCCAATCTATTGCCAGCAAAGTGAAAAAAAATTGTGTTTGTATCAACCCCTCACTTTGCAAAGAATCTCACAACAATTCACTCATCTCCAAAAATGGACCATGCAGTCTGTTCGCGGGGACCACTTGTAGTATAAGACGACTATAGCAGGATTGCAGCGCTATCTTTTATGTTAACTATGCCTTCATTAAATCTCAATGCTATTCCTTTTATTGACAGATTATAATTCTGAACTGAATCTGTTTTGATAAAAAGCAATATGTTCTCAGCCAGGAAAATATATGCCAACCTCTGCCAACCTTTTACTTTTGTTCAGTGGAACACATCTGTGTAAAGCAATACAAACAATGCAAAGTAATATATTCTAATTCAAACAATTGTGAATTAGTTTAACGCCAGCGTCCCTGGACTAATGCATATTAAATGGAAATAGTTACATTGTGCTGTCTATGGAAGTTGTAAAAGAAACAAGTGTTTAACTATGAAAATGTTCAAGTGCTGCCAGCTGACAACTAAGCACCGGCATACTAGTCACTTTTGGAAAAAATTAAAAATCCTTTCTGCTCGCCTGCTCTTTTTATAATGTTTGTACAGTGCTCGTGATATTACTGATTGAATGCATTCTAAGTATTATTATCGCTAGAACTAGGGTGCATGATGACTTCTGCAGGTCATCACTGCATGGCAGATGCATCGCCAGGCCAGCAGTGGTAGAACATAGGAAGTAGTGGAGAGGATGGAAGAGGTAGTGGTGGTAATGAGGGTGGTTATAGTCCTCACAGTAGCCAACCCTGCTCCATTGCTCTCCCAGGCTGCACGTGCCATAAAGTGGAAAGGAACAACCCTTTTTCTTCTTGGGGTCTACTGCCTGGTGATGGCTGGGGTGCCCTTGATATTAGGTGAGCAGCAGGGTGTGAGGCACAATAACAAGGAAAAAAAACTCGATTGGGTAGGGAGACCAATGACCAGGTCAACTTTATTATAATAAAATAAAGTCTCTGCTTTGCTGAATAGATGTTAAGGTTCACAGTACAAATACTAGCAGTAGGCATAGTTCTTAAGTATTTCCCAGAGTATACTGTTCCCATAGGCTATGTATATGAGGTGCTCCTCCCGAGTCTCTTCCCAATTGGCCAAAGGCATGCAACTCCTCAGTGTTTCTCTTTAATACCCAAATACAACATGCAGTCCTAGAGCAAATAGCCAGTTCATCTCAGTATTGTAGTGGGCGCCAGAAGCAATATAACTCATACCATGTGCAGTAACATCTAAAGCCATATCTTTACTCTAAAGATCATAATTCTTGAATGATCCTCAACCTTCTGCAATAATTCAATGCTTCTTTCCATCAGAAATTATTTCCCAGCAAAGTTGCTTTTCTTTACTCACAGGAATGGTGTCTTCCTGGAGAATGTTTATTTTCTCCTGCTTTAGCTTTTTACTTACTAGAATACTCTGTAACCATAGGGACATAGGTCCAGCCCATTACTCTGCAGCTATTACTGTAAACTGCTGATTATTTTTTTCCTACCCATATTCAGACTTTTGGATTACACAGTGCATAGCAAAGTTATATGAACAGCTTGTATCACTAGTGGTGCATAATTAACCATTTAGTACGCAACCTAACAGTGTCAACAGTGAACCATTTGATAACTTTAGCAGTGATCGATAGCATTATCCCTTTAGCAGTGAACCAGCAGCTCAGTGCACAGGTGCCCCCAATATAGCTTCATAGCCCTTGTTTCCAATGTAGAAATGGAAATTTACTTTGCTGCACCAAATCGGTTGACAGTACAGAAGTGCCAGAAACAGAGCGTAGGCCTTTTTAGTACACATAAGTTCAACCACTATAACTTTTTTAATTTGTCGGGCTATCAATATGAAATTATTTTATATTTTATATATAATATATATATATATATATATATATATATATATATATATATATATATATTTATACTGTATCTATCTACCTATCAGGACTTTGCTGGATCCAGTTGGACCCAGCAACAGCCTCATGCTACCACCATTTCATTAATCACAATATGACTAGTTACATGACTACCAGGACCTTTGTTCAACAGACAGCACAAATAGAGCCCTTTGAAAACAGATGTGTAGAAAAAAGTTTTTTTTCTACTCACTAGTGCCCCTGACTACTGGTCACCTGGCATTTGGTTGGCAATCACTTGAGCATCTGGATTAAACTTGCACTGCAAACATACACCAGCAAGGGTTTAGGGACCTGGACTATCTGCCAAAAATATACTGTAAATGGTTATGCAGTACCCCAGACCTGGATGTATCTGTAGATATTTATTATACATTCCTATGTATTGTTATTGTTCTGTATTTTAATGTTTTGGCTGTGTATTCCAGCCAGAGAAGACATCGTTGGCAGGGATAGGGTTAACCATCTTATTCCTCCCTTTTTGGTAGGAGTGGCCTGATCCTACTTCCTGTCAGGAGTATGAGTTCCAGTTCAGAAAGCAAGGAGTGAAGCACATTGCAGAGTTTCTACTCCTAGGAACCAGATCCAATTCTCCTGTGATACCAACACTTCAAGAAAGCATCAATTTGTCGAGATAGCAGAGTGATCAGCTATACACTTCTGCAAGGTGAGGGACTATAGCTCAGACACCATCACCTAACAGCCAGGCCAGACAGACATCAAGCCTGTATTACAGTGGACACCTATATCCGCTGTTGTGCCAATCAGTTTCCACACAACCAGCCACTGTACCACCTCATTTGGTGCCAGAAACTACACTTTGTAGTTACAAACTGCACCAATCCCAGGGAACAACAGCCTCGTCTTGGCCACTACCACTCCCATCCTCTGCAGAGGCTCCTCAGGGGCTTTCTTCAGTTATTATTATAACCGGCTATTATAACATTTATAGCCATACAGTGTCCAGGCAAGATTTATGTATTACACTTCTATTATGCCACCATATACCACCTAAAAACAGTGCCATACACTGCACTCCTAGTAATACCAGCAGTACATATATAATAACACTGTAAAGAACTTATCATTGGCATAAAGTTCTCAAGAGCATTTTTATAGTAACTAAACAATGTAATCTAAAATGCTAGATCTGGAGTCATGGCATTAGATTGCAAAGGTAAATATTTTAGAGACACAGTCACAGAAAAGAAGTGGTCTAAAATGGCAGAAAATGCTCAAAAACCCCAAATGTTGTTGCGCATATATGACCGGGGGAGCAAATCCTGCACATGTGGTCCGCTGCTGAACGTAATCCCCAGCAAAAATGCATACAATGGAGGATGCCTGCAGCGGACCAAATGTACCACAAAACCATCCTACACAGGATAACGAAGTGTGTGGATGTGACAAACTATATAACAAAAATTCACAGAAAATGGTGCACTACAACGGTGAATGCAATTGACAATATATGGCTAACCCTCACACTGATGTTAAAATGAGACTTTCACCAATATATTCTCATATCAAGAACATACCGGAGCCCGAGCACCCCGTCAAGGTATCTCAAGTGGCACGGGACCTAACGCTCACCCTACTATGGTATAGGTAATTGCAGATAGGGGCATGAAGTCCGACACACAGCAACCAGCTCCCAGTTACCTCCAGCGTGAAATCACACATACAATGGGAGGGGGCGGAGGCTGTGAGTCCCTCTTAACCCTGATGTCATGTGACCCAGGCTGCAAAGGTGCACCTGAATGTTGCCCATTAGTCAAATCAAGGCACATTCAACCTGAAGTTTTTTTTTTTTTTTTTTTTTTTTTAATATTTTAGAGTAGTATAAACTACTTTGCAAAGTAAAAGCATAGGCTGAAATAGAGTCTGTCACCTGTTTTCCACCAATATAACTAAGAGCACTGCGCCATAGAAGATTGCAGGCACATCCCAGACATACCTGTGTGCACTGTGTGTCTGTATTCCATGTCCAGGAAAAACACTTTTATTCTGCAGGAAAACAGCTCCCAAGTGCCCAGCTCTGCTGCTGCAAGTGCCCAAAGCAAACGGGGAGTGCTGCTTTAGCTGCTCATATCTTGGGATTGGTAGCAGATAATAAATGGTCCTGACCTTTGAAAGCTGGCATTCCAACCTTTCAAACGATACCAGAATCATAGCATTATATCCACTATATAAGAAGATATAGCTGTTAGAAATCGAGTCAGGAGTGAAAGCTGTTTTTACTTTCACTTTCAGTTTGGCACTTGGGAGCTGTTTTCCAGCAGAATAAAAGTGCTTTACCTGGACATGGAATAAAGACACACAGTGCACACAGGTATGCTTGGGATGTGTATGCAATCTTCTATGGGACAGTGCTCTTAGTTATATTGGTGAAAAACAGATGACAGACTCCCTTTAAAATGACCAAGGTCCCAGACTCCCCACTCTAGCTTACTGCACATGGTTATCTTGGCCATTCCAATGCTCTTGAACACAAAGATCACTAGATTTAGATATGAGAGGACCATGGGGAGCTCTTAGTATTTCCAAGCCTCTATCATCCCCCTAATGTTTTCTTCTCTTCTACTAGTAGGATAAAATGCAAAGATGAGAATGATCTCCAGGTCACTCTCACTAGTCATTTCTTCTATTCACAAGCTCATATAGAAAATAGATACTTTGCGTACAGATGACAAAGCTACTTTTGTTTAACCAACAAAAAAGAGATTTCTCACACTACTATAAAGTCCTTTTACTTTTTTATCTCTATGCAACCTCTCTTGTAACTCCCTTCTTGCCTATATTCCCCTTCATCTGTATGTCATTCGTATTTCCTGACATAAAGCCTATCAATGCTTCTTGCAGTGTGACCTCGAGCACAAAGAATTAAACTCCCGTCCATTCTTCTGTTTATTCTCGGTTCTGCACACTAGCTTCACTGAGCAGATGTATTTTAACTACGCAGATAAATATTTAATGAAAACACCGGCATTAAAATGCATATTTATTTTCTGCACTGAAGGATAGATATCTGGAAGCCATGGAATGGGTCGTAGGGAATATTTGTATTAGCAACTAAAGTCCAAATGTTGAACCTTTCTTTTTTTGTGTTAATCCAAAAAGCATTTTCATCTGAATCAAGGAATGAAGTGTAAGAACGAGAGAATAAGAAAACACATTTCTTCAGCTCTTACCTATTCCCTAATAGGCACATTAAAGGCTATGTTTCATGGATTTAATTTAAAAGCGTTGTTAATCAGATTTAAAGTATTTTTCTGGGACTTAGATATTGACGACTTACCCTCAGAATGACCCTACACCCCCAAGATCAACTGTTTTGGGCATCTGCCAGTGCCGGAAACTATTCAGTGTACAAAGCCAGAAGCAGAAGCATTGTGCAGTTGCAGTGCTGTGTACTGCGACTCAGCTCCCGTTCAAGTGAATCAGAGTTGAGCTGCAGTATAATGGTGTGCGAAATGTATACTGGTGCGGGAAATGACATAGTAGATAGAACATTCTGTTCGGCTCAGCTGATTGTTGTGGGTGGCAGATGTTGTACCCCATTCACACGGCTCATTCACACGGCCGTTGTTCAGCCGTTCCGTGCATTGGGGGGCTGCATTTTGCAGTCCCCAATGCACACACACCATCCATGCGGCTGCCGCAACGGACCTAGACCCTTTCAACTTGAATGGGTCAGTGATCCAGAACATGTTCTATTTTCTTGCTGTGTGGAGGCACGAAGAGAAACCCCACAGAAACACTCCGTAGTGCTTCCGTGGGGTTCTAGGACTCCGTTCCACACGACCTTCTGGATTGCAGACCCATTCAAGTAATAAGGGGACAATATTTTCGTATCTGTTTCTTATCTATTGAGATCTCAGTGAAAGCTTGGGAGGAATATTTGTCTCAACAGGAAAATGTAGAGGAGATTGAGTGGAGAAGGTTACCTTTAAATTACCTACTTACTAAAGTGAAGGATTTAAATCTCACAATGTGGTATGAAGCAGGAATTAGTAAGATCTCGCATTTATATGATGGAGGTCAGCTATTAAACTTTGAAAAATTAGGAGATAAATTTCCCCTTCCTGGAAGTGAATGGTATTCTTATATAAAAATTCAACATATATTGAGGAGTCATGTAACCTCTGAACTTTGCCTTCCGATGGAACATATAAGGTATTTCACACAAAGACTTAAATCACAAAAAGGGATTTCCCTATTGTCTTCTACAAATAATGTGACATCCGTATTTTACAAACGTCCCCCTTTTCTTCGATGGGAGAGGGATTTGAATAAAGGTTTTGACATATAAGAATGGAGAAAGGCTAATATATGGAGAAAAATATTTGGCAGAGGAGTAGCATAGTAACATAGTAACATAGTTTATAAGGCCGAAAAAAGACATCTATCCATACAGTTCGGCCTGTTTTCCTACAAGTTGATCCAGAGGAAGGCAAAAAAAACCCTGTGAGGTAGAAGCCAATTTTCTCCACTTTAGGGGGAAAAATTCCTTCCCGACTCCAATCAGGCAATCAGAATAACTCATTGGATCAATGACCCCTCTCTAGTAACTATAACCTGTAATATTATTACCCTCCAGAAATACATCCAGGCCCCTCTTGAACTCTTTTAGTGAACTTACCATCACCACCCCCTCGTCAGGCAGAGAGTTCCATAGCAATGTGGGAATTATCGATAAAAATAATGATGAGATGGTATCTTACCCCTGTGTTTAAGGCCTCATGCACACGGCCGTTGTGTGACTGTTCAACTTCCATGCGGCGGCCGGGATGGATCAAGACCCATTCAACTTAAATGGGTCCGTGATCCATCTGCACCGTAAAAAATAGAACATGTTCTAGGCACGGAGAGAAACACCATGAAAGCGCTCCGTAGTGCTTCCGTGGGCTTCCGATCCGTGCTTCCGTTCTGCACCGCATCTCCCGGATTGCGGACACATTCAAGTCAATGGGTCCGCATCCGTGACGCTGGGTGCACACGGCCTGTGCCCGTGTATTGTGGAGCCACTGCCTTGTTATTCAAGCCTCATTCTAGGTATTGTGATTCTCATAGAGGCGTCTTCGTGCATGCACAACTCCTTAAACTTGCCAATTGATTGTCCAAGCCTCACTTAGAGTCTTTCATTTACAAACCTTGCTTTAGTACGTATTACATAATCATACTGTGACTCCATGGGTGCCATTATCATGCAGCCCTTCTGGTATTTATACCCCCCATAATGAGATATAACATTAACCCTGACAAAGCTGCAGGCAGCAACAATACGCGTGGGGCCCTTGTTTCTTATAGCTTTGATTATGTGAGTCTGGTATCCATTGTATTACTAACTAGCGTGTCTTCATATTGCTTTTTTTGCTGCACAAATTTTTGTATATGCTAAATAATAGAGATGAGCGAACGTGCTCGAAATGAACACTGTACCGCTCGGCTCACCTGCGCTCGCATGGGCGCAGGCAGCTCTTGAACTGCCTGGAAGGAGGACGGAAGCGGCTGCGCAGGGGAGCCGAGCGGTACAGTGCTCGTTTCGAGCACGTTTGCTCATCTCTATTAAATATATATAATTTTTCTCTTAGATATTTATCACTTGACGTTATTGATGTCATTTACAGTTGTTGCACTTATCTTTTCTCACTTGCACTTTACTTCCACTGAAACTTTAAAGATTCATCTATTCCTTCATATTTAAAGGGGTTTTCCAGGATTTTACTACTGATCGGTGGGGGTCCGAAAGTACGGGCCGCTACCTTTTCGCAGCTTACCAAGCACAGCACCGAACATTGTATAGCGGCTATGCTTGGTATCGTGCTCAGCCCCAATCACTTGAATGGGGCTGAGTCGCTCCTAGGCCACGTGACCGATGAACGTGACGTCACTGGTCTAGGAAAAGCTAAGAGAAGGCTGCGGTGCTCACAGGAGCGCCGGTACCTTCTCAAACAGCTGATCGGCGGGGGTCCTGAGTGTCAGGAGGATAGGTCATCAGTAGTAAAATCCCGGAAAACCCCTTCAATTGGTAGCTTGTCTCACTGCAATATAATACTTCATTAGGGTGTGGAAGGTGGAAAGTGTGGGTTTATTATTTTTTCCACAACTTCCGTGGTGCATTCTTTTTAATATTTTTGTGATCATGTTTTGGATATGAATAAAAATTTTGGGGAGTTAATCATGTGACTTTCTGGTAATATAGTAACATAGTTTATAAGGCCGAAAAAAAGACATCTGTCCATCCAGTTCGACCTGTTTTCCTACAAGTTGATCCAGAGGAAGGCAAAAAACCCCTGTGCGGTAGAAGCCAATTTTCCTCACTTTAGGGGAAAAAATTCCTTCCCAACTCCAATAAGGCAATCAGAATTACTCCCTGGATCAACAACAACCCATATCTAGTAACTATAACCTGTAATATTATTACCCTCCAGAAATACATCCAGGCCCCTCTTGAACTTTTTTAGTGAACTTACCATCACCACCTCCTCGGGCAGAGAGTTCCATAGTCTCACTGCTCTTACCGTAAAGAATCCTCCTCTATTTTTGTGAACAAACCTTCTTTCCTCCAGGCGCAGAGGATGTCCCCTTGTCATGGTTACTGTCCTTGGGATAAAGAGATCATGGGAGAGATCTCTGTACTGACCCCTGATATATTTATACATAGTTATTAGATCTCCCCTCAGTCGTCTTTTTTGAATAAGTGATAAGTGAATAACCCTAATTTTGATAATCTTTCTGGGTACTGTAGTCCACCCATTCCAGCTATGACTTTAGTTGCCCTCCTCTGAACCTTCTCCAGCTCTGCTATGTCTGCCTTGTTCACAGGAGCCCAGAACTGTACACAGTACTCCATGTGTGGTCTGACTAGTGATTTGTAAAGTGGCAGGACTATGTTCTCATCACGGGCATCTATGCCCCTTTTGATGCAACCCATTATCTTATTGGCCTTGGCAGCAGCTGTCTGACACTGGTTTCTACAGCTTAGTTTGCTGTTCACTAAAATTCCTAGGTCCTTTTCCATGTCAGAGTTACCCAATGTTTTACCATTTAGTATGTACTGGTGACTTGCATTATTCCTTCCCATATGCATAACCTTACATTTGTCAGTGTTAAACCTCATCTGCCACTTCTCTGCCCAAGCCTCCAGTCTATCCAGATCCATCTGTAGCAGTGTACTGTCCTCTTCTGTGTTAATTACTTTACACAGTTTAGTGTCATCTGCAAAAATTGATATTTTACTGTGCAAGCCTTCTACAAGATCATTAATAAATATATTGAAGAGAATAGGGCCCAATACTGACCCCTGTGGTACCCCACTAGTTACAGTGACCCAATATGAGTATGTACCATTAATAACCACCCTCTGTTTTCTATCACTGAGCCATTTACTTACCCACATACAGACATTTTCTCCAAGGCCAAGCATTCTCATTTTATATACTAACCTTTTATGTGGTACCGTGTCAAATGCTTTGGAGAAGTCCAGATATACGATATCCATTGATTCCCCACGGTCAAGTCTAGAACTTACCTCCTCATAGAAACTGATTAAATTGGTTTGACACGACCGATCCCTCATGAAGCCATGCTGATATGGAGTTATTTGCTTATTTTCATTGAGGTACTCCAAGATAGCATCTCTTAGAAAACCTTCAAACAGTTTACCCACTACAGATGTTAAACTTACCGGCCTATAGTTCCCGGGTTCTGTTTTTGGACCCTTTTTGAATATTGGCACCACATTTGCTATGCGCCAATCCTGTGGAACACTCCCTGTCAGTATAGAGTCCTTAAATATCAAGTATAAGGGTCTGGCAATGACATTACTTAATTCTCTTAGGATACGTGGGTGTATGCCATCCAATCCTGGCGATTTGTCTATTTTAATCTTTTTAAGACGCCCCAGTACTTCTTCCTGGGTCAGACAGGACACTTTTAAAGGGGAATTCACTTTTATATTCTGCATTTCATCTGACAGTTTATTTTCCTCAGTGAATACAGTGGAGAAAAAAATATTTAAGAGTTTTGCTTTCTCCTCATCGCTCTCTGCTACTCCCCCCTCACTACTCTGTAAGGGGCCGACACCTTCAGATTTATACTTTTTAGTATTTATATAATTGAAGAACATTTTAGGGTTAGTTTTACTCTCTTTAGCAATTAGTCTTTCAGTCTCTAGTTTAGCTGCTTTTATTTGTCTTTTACAAATTCTATTTTTTTCCTTATAGTTTTTCAATGCTTCCTCGCTCCCCTCCTGTTTTAGTGATTTAAATGCTTTCTTTTGGTGTGGAATATTTTTCATGTGCTCTTTGACATATTTGATTTTAATCCGGACCCCCAGGATACATATACAGTGGAAGACTGTTGCTTCTGAGCACGGCGGGTGCCACTGCCACTGGATTGCTGCTGTTTTAAACAGTAGACATCTGGGGCTAAACGCAGATCACAGACATTTAAACCCTTAGATGATGTGATTAATTGTGATCATGGCATATGAGGCAGCTTCCTCGGGAAGAACTGCGCTCCCCAAACTTGAATGGCTTCCCCGCTCTGAGAATGGGAAATCTGTTGATTGGTTTTAGAATAGGCTGGAGCCTGCACGAGGCTACCAGGTCTAATGACCTGCAGGTGACAGCACAGTTATGGTCCCTGGGGTGGGGGGCTTAAAAAATAAAAAGTAAAAAAGTTTTTAAATAAACAGAAGTCACAGACAAGGGTAGACTTGAAATTTCTGGGGCTCCAAGCAAACTGATTGCTATTGACATATACTGCACTGTACTCTGAAAGTTATCACTGAGTTATCTGTGGTGTTACAAAGGACTGCAGGTAACATCTACTTTATTATCTGTCTCAGAAAGGTATAATTGTATTATTTGGTGTGTTACAAAGTACTACAGGTGACATCTACTTACTACATTATCTCTACTCAGATGTTTTGGTCAGTGATTGTGAGCCAAAACCAGGACTGGAGCCTCCACAGACATAAGGTGTAAGGGAAAGATCTGCACCTGTTCTGTGTTTAGAGCTGCACCTGGTTTTGGCTAAAAATCCCTGACTGAAAACTGACTGGGTGAATAAGGCATTAGTCTGGTATCCACTTACTCTCTTTTTTCACAGTATTAGGGCTCATTCAGACGACCGTATGATGTCCGCAAAAATGCGGATCCGTTTTTTGCGGATTACATACTGACCCATTCACTTCTATGGGCCTTTTTTTCCATTCCATGGCTCCGCAAAACAAATGAAACATGTCCTATACTTGTCCGTGAAAATCAGGACATAGCCCCATTGAAGTCTATGGGTCCGCAAAAAAACGGAATGCTATCCGTTTTTTTGCGGACATCCACAAAAAAACGGATCCGTATTTTTGCGGACATCATACGGCCGTCTGAATGAGCCCTTAATTATTTGCCTGTTTAGTCAACATTTGGTTGCTGGCTATGAAGCCAACAATGATTCCATGTCAATGGCCAGTGCCTGGTCCCAGAAGCTTTCCTCTACACCATTGTTTCTCAACTCCAGTCCTCATGACTCACCAACCGGTCATGTTTTCAGGATTTCCTTACTATTGAGCAGGTGATATAATTAGTGTCAGTGCATTAGGACTTACCACAGGTCTTCATTCTGTGGGACCTTCTCAAATCACGACCGGTAGGTGGTCCCCGAGGACTGGAGTTGAGAAACACTGCTCTACACCCTAGTGAAAAGATAAAACTATGGAGATTTCCATGACTAATTGATGATACTGAAGATTAAGAACACCTTACATAAAATATATAAAATTCCCACCTACTTCTTCTCCCTCAAGCACAGTGTGATTCATTTCCATTGTCACATTCCTCTCCCTGTGTCATTCAGTGACAAAAAAACTATTGAATAATGTTATTATTGACAAAAAGAAGACGGATTGTAACACCTTTGGATAAAAAAATAAATAAAAAAATCACAGCGGCTCATAGGCATTTGCTTCTGGAGGACTGAATTAGCCCTTTGTTCTAATTACTAGAGACACTATTTAAATGAAGCATACCCAGAATTAAACTTTGACATTTCTATAATCACCAGAACACAATCTCAGTAATAAGGGCATATTTCTTTGCTCACTCAAACCAGTGATCCGCAAAAATCAGCATTCCTCACACCTTATTGAGAAGCGTAAGGAGGCCGCGAAGAAAGGTGTAATAAGAATTGAATTAAAAATACATGTGGTGGCCGGCATCAGAGAATTAATTAAATGGCATTAAATAACACTATAATTAATCAGATGATACATTTTTTATTTTTTTA
The DNA here is from genome assembly GCA_900303285.1 of Rhinella marina. Taxonomy (NCBI): domain Eukaryota; kingdom Metazoa; phylum Chordata; class Amphibia; order Anura; family Bufonidae; genus Rhinella; species Rhinella marina. The sequence continues at coordinate 26,418 of ONZH01021091.1, forward strand.
TTTTTTTTTCTGTTTCATACTATTTGACTAGTTGAACACTGATATAAACTTTTCTTTTTTTTTTATGGGGGGGGGCCCCGAGGCGAAAACTGAAACTGCGCTCCCCCACCCCCCGTTCCAAAGCCAATTTCTTAAACTAACCCCTTGGCCACAATGAAAGCTTTCATTGCCCATGGCGAGTGCCTCACCTGGCCTCATTGGTGCTGCACCCCTGGGTGTTAGGGCAGAGAAAGTAGGATGAGCAAAGGTGCACAGAGTGGCTTAAGACCATCCTTGGTGCACTTAAAGGGGTTGTCCAGGCTCAGAGCTGAACCCAGACATACCCACATCTTCATCCAGACGGCCCCCTTAATTTAAGCATCAGAGCTTTTGCCCTGCACTGGAACATGCAGGGCAAGGGAAAGCATAGGAGCATTACATGCTCCGATGCTCATATTAAGGGGCCACCTGGGTGAAAATGTGGATATGTCTGGGTTTAGCTCTGAATGCGGACAACCCCTTTAACTTCTCATTTGCATATGTATTAAAGTACTTTTTCTGAAACCCTGGTCTTCAGCATCAAGACACATGGTCCTGCCCCTGTGTGGAAACATATGCAATTATAGAAAGTTATGCCAATTGTACTCCACAACTTTCTAGGTTCTTGATATTGATGATCTATCCTCAGAAAAGGTCATTCATATAGCTCTGTGATGGTCTGACTCCCAGCATCCCCATCAATCAGTTGTTCCTTGCAAACACTGAACCTGGAACTAGCACTGTGAATGGTACAGGAAGTACAGCGCCATTCAAAGTATAGTGGCCATGCCAGGGTACTGCAGCTCACTATAGTGAATGGGAGCTGAGCTGCAGTAACCCAGCATGGCCACTACACTTTGAATGGAGCTGTTCTTCCTGTTCCATTCACAGTGCTAGACCCCACGCCAGATGCTACAAGGAACAGATGATGTGAGGGGGGAGTAGGGGAGTGTGGGGTGTCTGACCGACACCAATCAGATATGAATGACCTGTCCTGAGGATAGGTCCTCAATATCAGGAACCTGGAAAACCCAACCTTAAAAAAAGGATTGGAATTTTTGTGGGGATAGGTACACTTTAAGTTCTTGTGATGTTAAGTATTACTTCTCATGTATTATTCTTTAGCAGCAAGAGATCTTTTATTATTTCATAATCATAGCTGACACATTTTTCTGCTGCTAATTACTATAATTATTACCTTTTTATTCAGTGTGATTTATATATTGAAAATCCTGGTGATTCATGTACGGTAAATGAGGGAAAAATCTTGTTTTATTTCAATTATACAACATAAAGTACATAGAAAAGTGGATCAATCATCTATAGTTAGACAATGCGATATGGTTAACTAGTGACATCACATCTTATAAGAAAGACAAAATGTGCACAGTTTTATTAAATGAAGAAGGGAGCCTGTCACACACGCATGCACACACATACTGTACACACACACATACTGTTCACGCACACACATACTGAACACACACACATAAACACATACATAAACACACACATACTGTACACACACACATACTGTTCACGCACACACACACATACTGTACACACACATAAACACACACATAAACACACACATACACACACACGCACACACATACTGTACACACACACACGTGCAGCACAAACGTAATTAATTTAATTTTTATTAACAGCTTTTTTAGGTGACTAAAAAAAGCTGTTTGGAATAATTTTTTGTTTTTTTGTTTTTTATGCGGTTCACCTTATGGGGTAGATCATGATATTTTTGTAGAGCCAATTGTTACGGACGCAACAATACCAAACATGTCTATTTTTTATTTTTTTTTACACAGTCAGAGCATTTTTAGGAAAAAAATCATGTTTTTGTGTTGCAATTTTTTAGAGCCATATTTTTTTTCATTTTTCTGGCTATGGTCTTGTGTGGGGTTTAATTTTTTGCGGGATGAGGTAACGTTTTTATTATTACCGTTTTGGGGTATATACAACTTTTTGATTAATATTATGTTTTTTGAGGTTGAGTTGAGGTAACAAAAAAATCCTGTGATATTATGTGATATTTTTATAGAGCCGGTCGTTTGAGGATGCAGTGATACCAAATATGTCTGTTTTATTTATTTTTATTTATAACATTTTTTAACTGACGTATTTGGGGAAATCTTTTTTTTTATGTGAAGCATTTTTTTTTCCATTTTTTATTTTATATTTTGTGTCCCCCATAAGGTCATACAAGACCTTATGGGGGACATTTAACATTACTGTTTTTTTTTATATTCACTATTGATTTCTCCTGTAACTGGGGCTGACACATGTGGCTGAAATACGCCCTCAGTGCAGGGCTGATCCAAGTCTGTGCAAAACCCGACAGCTCCCTCTCTCTAAACTCTCCCCCCTTCAGTCTGTCCTAAATGCTGCAGCCAGGCTCATCTATCTGTCCTCCCACTACACTGATGCTACTAGTCTATGCCAGTCACTTCACTGGTTGTCCATCCACCACAGAATACAGTTCAAACTTCTCACCCACAAAGCTCTCCACAGTGCTGCACCTCCATACATCTCCCCCCTCATCTAAGTCTGCCACCCTACTCGTGCTCTCCGTTCTGTTAATGACCTAAGATTAATATCCTCCATAATTCGTATCTCTCACTCCTGTCTTCAAGACCTTTCTCGAGCTGCACCTACTCTCTGCAATACTCTGTCACAGAATATTAGGTTAATTCCCACCTTCCCTATCTTCAAACGTGCCTTGAAAACACATCTTTTCAGGCAGGCTTACCAAGCTTCATAAAATTACTGCTTTCTGAGTAAATGCCCCCACCCCCCAGCAACTCTTCAGACCTGAACTCGATCTTCTGACAGTTCCACATCCAAAGCACTTGCACACACAGATCGGCCTACACCACTGCTTTCAGTACAGAGATGGCTGGACCACTTAATATAACAATCAACTACCTTTTGTGTCACCCCTACTTCCTCATAGATTGAAAGCTCTTGCGAGCAGGGCCCTGACACCTAGTGTTTTGGTTGTATATTAGCCAGTTACTTTGTGATATCTTTTGTATTGTACATGAACCCTCTGAATTGTAAAGCGCTGTGGAATATGGTGGTGCTATATAAATAAATACATGTTTTATGATTATTATGATGTCCTTTTTTCTAATTTTTTTTTTCTGATTGTGGATACTTTTAAAATTCTGTTTCCTGATCTTTATTATGGGGGCAACCACCTAGCCTTGTGGTTAACACCACAGCAGCCACCATGGGCCACAGACAGGGGCGGACACAGAAAGGAGAGGGACCCTGTGCAAAGAATGTGTCTGGGGCCCCCCACACTCCCATGCCAAATTCTCAACCTTATTCCCTCCTAACATTACATAGCAATACAAAATATACAGGGTAAGGCTACTTTCACACCTGTGTCAGTACGATCCACCCGGACACAAACCACAGCATGCAGTCTTTTGTGTCCCACTGATTCTCTGCATTTTTGCCAGATTGTGGCCAGTTTTCTGCCAGACCCCATTATAGTTAATGGGGCCGGCGGGCATTCTATCTGCATCCAACAGTGCCGGATCCAGTGTTCCAGCAGAGAACACCCTGCCAGATTCACTGGCGCTGATGTGAAAGTAGCCTAATACAGGCCCATATACCTCTTATATCTAGAGATGAGCGAGTAGTGAAATATTCGAAAGTTCGAAATTCGATTCGAATAGACCGCGAAATTCGACTATTCGACCAGATATCGAATCCCATTAAAGTCTATGGGGAAAAAATGCTCGCCACTTGGAAATCTCAATTCGACCACTTGGAGGTCACCAGTCCACCATGGAACCTCAGAAAAGGATGCCAACACTGCTGGAATGCAACTGGGACAGCAGGGGGAAGCATGTCTGGGTGCATATAACGCGCCCAAGTCGCACTATTACGCCACTATCACAGCCTCTCAACAATACACTCCAAAGACAATCTAACCTCTCTGTAAAGTGAGACCATACAAGGAAACCTTCTTTCCTCTACATTGCCATGGACCCCAAGCCAAACTAGACAAAAAAGAAGATAAAATTCTGCACCCCTTAAAATCACGTTGCCTATGACAACCACAGATGGCATAGGCAAGGGGGAAAGCAAATAGACCCCACCCCTAATTGTCATTGTGTGTGTGTGTGAGATGTGGTCAGACATGCCTTCTTAAATGTAAAAACAACTCAAACACATGCAGAAGCCTTAAAATGCCCAATTGTTGGCGCTTGAGATGTCAGTGACCCCGACCTGGCCCAGTGTCATGTCTAGCAGGTAAAGCAGTGGGGATGTTGAGGGATGCGTAGGACCGCAAAAGGCAGGAAGAGGCCGTGGGGCTGGCCTCAGGCTTTTGCAGGAAAGTGTGAGACGTCTTAAAAATTTGTGTGGAGGCTAAAGAGGTGAAGACCTCTTAAAAATTATGTGGAGGCCCAAGAGGTGAGACCTCTTAAACATTTTGTGGAGGCCCAAGAGGTGAGACCTGTTAAAAATCCAAGACCTGTTAAAAATTATGTGGAGGCCCAAGAGGTGAGACGTATTAAAAATTATGTGGAGGCCCAAGAGGTGACACCTCTTAAACATTTTGTGGAGGCCAAGAGGTGAGACCTGTTAAAAATTATGTGGAGGCCCAAGAGGTGAGACCTG
>ONZH01021092.1:0-19434 GCA_900303285.1 Rhinella marina
GTCAGGACCACTGCACTTTCCTCCGGTGGCTGGGACAGGATATCAGGTGTGGCACTGGATTCCCTCCCTGGCTCAGTTGACTGCTTACAGCCAAAACGTCCTCTGGAGTCTCAGTACCTTCCAACCCGCTGACTTTGGTGGACTTCCTCCTCCTCCTCCTCATCACTAAAAAGTGGTAGAGACTCCAAGGGCAGATCAAGGTTTGCAAAGAGTTCACTGGCAGAAGGTGCCCCAAAGGAGAGTGGCATTCTAATAACAGGGGATGGGGCAGAGGACTCTCGCTGACCGTCCCATGTAAGGGTGGTGTCAGATGATCCAGCGGATGCTTGACTCCTCGTTTGGGAGCTTTGGGCGGTGGAACTGGAGGATTGGGTAAGCCAATCTAGAACCGCTGGCTGTGTGGTTCTTACTTGACCAGTGGCTGTCAGGGGTAACTGCACCCTGCTGCCACGCCTGTTACCCCGGCTGCCACCGGGCCTGGTGCTGCCACTTCTTCTACCCTCACCACCTCCTGTTGCACTCCTTGCCTGGGAAGTGCTGGAAGTAGGACGCTTGGACATTTTTTTATTGTGTGGGGGAAAATGTAATGATATAATTTTTTTATACTTTTTTAAACTTTTTTTTTTATAACTTTTTTTTTATAACTTTTTTTAAAACTTTTTTAATTTTTTTTTTTTTAATTTGTTTATAACTTTTTTTTTAAAGTTTTTTTTAAACTGTTTTTGTTGTGGCTTAATGTGGTTGACAGCACCCAGCTAAGCAGCAACGTGTAGCGTGTACGGTCACAGAACAGGAATGCTACCTGTCCTGACTCTTTTCTCACAATTTTTTTTCTCACCCTATCTCTCCCTAGATGACACAATTTTTTTATTTATATGACTTCCTCTCCCTATCTCTACCTATCTCTTGCTTTCTCAGCCTCTTTCCCTATCTATCACATTAACTTCTATACCTAGCTTTTTCTTCCTCTCTCCTGCTTTTCTCACTAAACCTTTCTATTTCTTCTCTATCTCTCCCTGTATCTATCTACTTGTTTGACTATCTATCGATCGATCAATCAATCTATCTATCTATCGATCTAGCTATCGCTCTATCCATCTATCTATCCATCTATCTCTTTTTCCTCTCTATCTACTGAGCTCCGTTCTCTTTGATGTCTGAAGACGCACTGACAAAATGTCGGCGCGATCAGGCACTTCCTGGTCTGTGTGGGTGACGTCACACATCTTTTTTTTCACAGAAAACCAGGATACAAGGGATTATAGGAGTAATAATCCCTTGTATCCTGGTCTATTCTGTGAAAAAAGTACAGTTTTGCGACGCAAAATATACGCATATTTGAGAATGTAAACTCAAATATGCGTATATTTAGGGTAAGGAATACGGCATATTCCATACCCTAAATATACGCATATTTGAGAAAGTTCGCTAATGTATACGCATTTTATGAATTCTAACGCATTAGCGTACGCATTAGCATACGCATTGGCGTACATTCTCAATGAATACGCGTATATTTTGCGTCGCCGTTATTTTAACCAGATTCGTTACGAACTTTATCAAAATTCGGTTCGGTGACGAACCGAACTTTTGGGAAAGTTCGTGACGAATCTGGTTCGTTACGGTTCGGTTCGCTCATCCCTATTTGAGACCACACGCACTAAAGGATTATAGTTATTTTATACAATACTTTGCCAAAAAGACGACACTGCACTCTACACATACTTGTCCTGCAAAATATGTACCCCAAAATTAAATATTACAACTCATAACCCAAAAAAGCCTCCTACAGCTACATAAAAGAAAAACATAAAAGAAAAACATAAAAGAAAAACATAAAAGAAAAAATGCTTATGACCCAAACAGGTCTGGTCTTTAAAGGGCTATAACCAGTTATCACCTATACACAGAATAGGGGATAACTATCAGATTGGTAGGGGTCCTACCTCTTATCACGAGAAAAGATGCCCCCAAAACCTGTGGATCCCCTCTAAAATGGACAGAAAGGCTGGTTGGAAATGTGTACTGCTGCTCCAATAATTTTGATGGGAGATAACAAACCAGGTACTCTGTCCATTTTAGGGGGGTTCTTCAGGGTTCGGGGCTCCCTTTCTCATGACCTGTGGGGGGTCCCAGCAGTAGGACCCCCACCAATATTATTCTGTGGATAGGGGATAACTTTTCATTACTAGGATACACCTTTTATGTGGTTACAGGGGAAATCCATTACCTGTGGGAAAGCCCACGTTGCACTTTTCCCCATGGTCAATCTTCAGCACTACCAATGCTACACCACTGCTATTGTTTCTGTTGCTGGTATTTCTTTGGTTTTTATTTGGTTTTCTGTAAAAATTACTGTATATTTTTAAGCTACTCTGGTCCATGAATATTTTTTTTCACATCTACGGTATATAAGGAATTTAGAAAAAGTAAAAAAAAATTCAAAGACTTACTTGTTGCAGCTAAAGCTGAGAAGAGGCTCAGAAATCCAAGAGGAGAAATCATGATGAAATTGTCCAGATCCTGTCGTCTTCTGTAATGAAGAACTTGGTTGGGTGTGCTTAATGTAACACTGACCACTGGTTTCTGTCTGCAGTTTGGAAGCTAAAATCCAGAGTGGAACATAAGAGAAACTATAAAGGACAGATACTACTACTTCTGTTTTTTTTAAATTCACTACTGGTTTTGGCTTCTAACACTGCATCAGGAAACCTGTGTGGCCATACCCTCAGGGGTCTAATAGTTGTGATGTCAGAGAATACACTTGTGTTTCAACTTGCAATTCAATAGTTTTTTCTTGATTTAGTGTTTTCTTCATCAAAACTCAACCTAAAATGAAGCCCTCCATTGTACATTACACCATGCCATCATATTTTTGAGCTTGAGGAACATGGATAGAATTAGAAGTGTAGAGACTTTTCAATGAAATCTCCACATCCAAATTCCTACTCTGTGTTGATTGACATGTGGTTCACTTATATAACATAGATTCAAGGCAATGTTTCTAGTTTATCCTGTCCTAGTCACTGAGACTGCACATACCCAAGTTCAGAAAATTAAGATCATGTGTCAAGCAATTAGCCATTTTTTTTACGTGGCCTATTTGCAACTTGTTCAGCAGGACTGTTAGGTATGTAAAGAACCCCCACCACTTTCCAACATTAACATTTTTTTTAAGTCGGGTCCATGATCTTTTAATAATTTCTTTAAGGGGTATTCCAGTTGTTTCAATTTATCCCCTATCCTGTGAGATATTAGATCGGTGGAGGTCCTACCAGTGGGACCCCCACTGATTGTGAGAACGGTGGGGCGCCATACCCTCTGCAACAAACAAATTGGTTGGTCACACATGCGCATAGCCGCTCCATTCATTTCTATGGAAGTTCTGGAGCTAGTCAAGTACAGAAATGAATGGAACTGCCGCACGCGAACCCATTTTACTTCAGGGGGCTGCAGGGAATGTGCGGCCCCTGTTCTCGTGACCGGTGGGTATCCCTGCAGCCCCCCTGAAATGAAAAGGGCATGCATGCTGCTGCTCCACTCATTTCTATGGGAATTCCGGAGAAAACCGAACACTGTACTTGATCGACCGATTTGTTCATTTCAGGGGGGCTGCAGCGGGAATGGGGCCCCCGTTCTCGTAATTGATGAGTGTCCCACTGGTAGGACCTCCACCGATCTCATAGTTATGTCCTATCCTGTGGATAGGGGATAACTTAAAACAACTATAATACCCCTCTAAATACTCTGGCATTTACTAAATACTTTGCCAATAGGCATCCAACGAAGGGTCCATTCACACAAACGTATATTTGCAGGCCCGCATTACTGTGGACCCGCAAATATACGAGGGCCGCCCGGCGTGTGTTCCGCAGTGCTCGGAACACATGCCGTGCGGCACCATTGAAAATGCCTATACTTGTCCGTGCGCACGGACTATAGGACATGACTCAAAAGAGCCGCGGCACGGAGCTAGCTCCCGGCCCCATAGAGGTGAATGGGGCTGCATCTATTCCCGCAATTTTGCGGATAGAAACGGCCCCATTCATAAGGTCGTGTAAATGGGGCCTTAGGCCTCATGCTCACGACCGTATCCATTTTGTGAGATTAAAATATGACTGGATGGCTCACCTTCTTTCCCCTATTGGATTGGTGCACTATTCTGACTGAACCCACTTAGTCAGATAAATGATTATATTGTTAAACTGCTGAATACGCACTCACATCCAGAACATATAGACGTATCTCGTAAGACATTTATTGATTCAAATATTAAAATATAGAAATGTACATAAGATAAAATAATTCATGTATATACTACCGTATTGAAGTCGCAGTGAGCCCTGAGGCCGGTGATTGGCCTCAGCCGTCATGGGACCAAGCCGCTTCCTGGTCTTGCAGGAACCAGAAGAGGACAGCGGCAGCAGTGGCATGGTGGACTGGTGAGTGGGGTTTTCTATGTTCAAGGCCAAATAGTAGGACTGCAGGGGTTATCGGCTGAAGGCCTAAAAACCCCTTTAATATTTGGGATCTTTACTGTAATTTTAGGCAAACTTAATTAACGGGAGATATTGGTAGAAATTTATAAAAACTGGTGTACAGGAAAACTGGCTTAGTTGCCAATGGAAACCATCAGATTCCACCTTTAATTTTTTTTAGATCTTCTTTGGAAAATAAAAGGTGGAATCTGATTGGTTGACAGTTTTCCTTTGCACCAGTTTGTAAAAATCTCCTCCATAGGGAAAGCCGGAGGCATTGTTCATGATATGACATTTGCAACCATGGCATATTAGTGGTCCTCTGCTCCATGATCCAGGAAGCCATTCGGTCACTATGGCAGCCTCGGGCACTCTGAAGGATCCAAGGCCTGCCACAGAGATGTTCCTGAGGGAGACCTCCATGGGACCATAGCGATTCTCTCATAGGCTGCAATGGTAAATCATTGAAGTCTATGGGAGAAGTGACCATTTGATCAAATGTTCAAGTTCCCTAAGGGGATTTAAATGGAACTTGTCATGTTGAACAAGGTATCTGACCTTGTTATAGAGCAGGAGGAGAAGAGCACTTTGATATATAGATTTATGCGAAAAGATTCAGTAAAACTTGTAACTTATTTGTATTCCTGCCCATTCTGGGCTTTGGAGTCGAGGAGGTGGTCTTATTACTGATAGGAATGCCCAGAAATAGCATGAATTTAAATTAGTGAAAGACAGGTTATACTGTGGCATGACCATATGTCCTCTTTTTTCCGGACATGTCTCCAAAAATATCTGTGATTTACCACCTCTCTATCTCAAGGGAAGAAGGAAGCCAGGCCCCAGGCAGTGGTGGATCTGTGCTTTAGGCCTCGTTCACATTTCCGTGTCCATTTCATGTTATTGAAAAAATTATTCCATGTTACATCCGTGAAGATGTCCGTGTTTGGTCTGTATGCCCGTTTTTAGCCTCCATGTGTCATATGTATTCCATGGATGAGGCTCAGATGAAACTGAATTTCCAACGCATTTCCTCTCAGTGGTCAGTGAAAGACGTACACAACACAGATGTCATCCCTGTTGTGACCATGATTTCTACAGACCCATTGACTTCAATGGGCATGTTTGGTCCAAATCACTGACCAAAGCAGTGCATGTCTCCAGGATTTTTTCAGTGACCCACAGTCAGTAAAAAATTACTGATGTGTGAACAAGCAAATTGAAATAAAGGAAAATTCAGGCAGCACACAGTGAAAAACTGAAATATTAACAGGGCCTTACTCACCGCTTCCTGGGTCAGGTTTTGGAGCTGTCTATGTGTAGTACACCAGACCGGGCCCTACCATTCCTGCACCCTGCTACCGTTTCTAATGGCTAACAAATAATATCATCTGTGTACTTTATTTCAGGTTCTTTGGTATTGTGCCTTAATAATATTGCTATGCAACTATTATTTCATGCAGTGTGCCTGGTTTTCCAGCAGGTGGCAGTGTATTTCAAAACAGTATCTTAAATAAGGAGGTTTGACATAGATTTCTAATTGGGGTCTAATCTGAGGTATGATACATGGGGATCGGGTCTAAGGTCTGATATGGGGGTTTCTAACATAAAGGTCTAATGGGGGTCTGATCTGTAGTCTGATATGGGGGTCTAACTTGAAGGTCTGGTGGGGGTCTCATCTGAGGTTTGATATAGGGGTCTGATCTGAGAATTTGATATGGCGGGTCTGATCTAAGGTCTGATATGGGGAGTTTAACATGAAGGTCTGATGGGGAGGTCTGATTTGAGGTTTGATATGGGGGTCTGATCTGAGGATCTGATATGGGGGTCTGATCTACAAGGTAAGGGGGTATTTTTTGTTCTGGAGCACAATATAAGGGTTTTTTGTGTACTGGGGAACATGATTACTAGTATGGGCACAATATGGGCATTATTACTATTGGGGCACTGTTACACTATGCAATCTAGCGGATAATTATTTCTATTGGTAGGACTATGGGGAGCACTATTACTGTGGGGGGCACCTGGTGCAATTATTTCTGGGGGACCTTATGGTTACACTATTAGTGTCAAGGACACTATTTGCTGGGTGCAGTTATTTTTTAGAGCATTGTGTGCCAATAATTATTGAAGAGCATTATCTGGGTGGTATCAATATTTTCAGGTGAACTGTTTCTGCAGTACAGTATTAGGGAGCACGGTGGGCACAGTATTGGGGGTGGGAGGATGGGGTGTTCAGAAGGTGGGAGGTAAAAGATGATGTAAAAATAGGAAACTAAGATGTCTGTATGTCAAACTCTGAGGAGAGAAGAGAAAGAACTCATCATGGCGGTCTGGTCCAAATGGAGAAGATGGGGAAAAAAGAGAACTTCTACATCAGAAGAGACATCACTGGATGTAAGAGGTACATACAGGGGCGTAGCTATAGGGGGTGCAGAGGTAGCAGTCGCTACCGGGCCCAGGAGCCTTAGGGGGCCTAAAGACCCTTGTGCTGCATAAGAAGACACACAAAGCACTGAGGGAAGGGTGGCCCAAGCTGAACTCTTGCACCAGGGCCCATGAGCCGTTAGCTACGCCCCTGGGTACATATGTGGTGCTGTATTACCCTGTATGTTCTGTAGCGATGTATGTAATGTTTTCCAACTATGTCTTTAAAGAGGTTGTTTGCTTTTTACTACTAATGGCCTACCCTCATGATAGATCATCAATATGAGATTGGCACCATACCAATCAGCTGTTTGAAGGGACAGCAGCACTGCCTTTTTACCTGCTTGTCGCAGCAATTTCAATGGTGAGCAGTGTAATTACAAGTGTGGTGTCCCCATTTACTTTTATGGGATGGCTCTGTAGTATTCACTTGAATAGATGGAGCTGTCCCATAGAGGTGAATGGAGACACCATACTTGTAATTACACTGCACACCACTGCAATTGCTGCGGCTAGGCCTCAGCGAATTGGGTTCGCACTGATCTATCTGAACCAGATTCGTTTGAAAGCTTTGTTTAGAAAGCTTTGTTTAGAATATGCGCTCTGTACAGCAATAAAATGTATTGGCTCTGCTGAGGCCTTGTTCTTCTCACCACAAGTAAAGCGTGGTGGGAGCATGGCTTAACATGGGGTGTTAAGCTGCTGTCATACTGTGGCTTCCAGTAATAGTAATGTCCCCATTAGTGCCCAATAGTAATATTAATGCTTCAATTAGTGCCGCAATAGTAATATTAATGCTTCCATTAGTGCCTCCCAGTAATATTAATGCCCCCAGTAATAGTAATGCCTCCATTAGCACCCCCAGAATTAATAATACCCCTATTAGTGCTCCCAAAAATAGTAATGCCACCATTAGTGCCCCAGTAATAGTAATGCCCCAATTAGTACCCCCAGAATTAATAATGCCCTCATTAGTGTTCACAATAATATTAATGCCCCCCATTAATTAATATTAATATTAATGCCCCCATTAGCGCTATTCAAATTAATACGGCCCAGTTACTGCCCCCAGTAATAAGTAATGCCCCCATTAGCACCCCCAAGAATAAATAGTGCCCCAGTAATAGTATGGGCCGCTATTAGAGCACCCCAGTAATAGTAATGCCACCATTATTGTACCCCACTTTCACACTCTCATGGTGACAGATTCCCTTTAATATATATACAATTCAAATCACTCTGCTTTTCCCATATTAAAAATTAAAAAGTAAATGTCATTGGCATTGCCACATCTTAAAGGAGTTGTAATATTGAGTCCCACTTACCTAATAAAATCTATCATAGGGTACATGACGATAACAATACATCTTGCAATAAATGAAAAAACTTCATCCAGGGTGTCGCTGGTGTCAGTGTGATGTCCACTGGAACCAGAACAAGGTAATTGTGGTGACAGAGCAAAAAGAATAATCGCATAAGGAATGGATGGTAACTGCCCCTGTGAAATCCCCAGCAGGGGGCACTGTGCTGGCCTGAGAAGACCAAGCCATCCCAATGTATAATCGGGTCATCTAGTGCATTTCCCCTTAGTGCTACCATACAGTACTAATGCTCACATCGTGGCCCCTTCATAGTAGTTATGCTCACATTTTGCCCCCTCACTGCAGTTTTGCCCACACTATCTCCCCTCACAGTGTTTATGCCCACTTTGTACCCCTTCACAGTAGTTATGCTCACCTGTGTGCCCCTTTATAGTAGTTAACCCACATTGTGCCCCCTTCACAGTACTTTTGTCCTCCTTCACAATAGTTATGTCCTTCTTATGGCCCCTTCACAGTAGTTATGCCCCTTTTTGCCCCTTCACAGAAGTTATGCTCACCTTTTTACCCCATCACTGTAGTTATGCTCACCTTTGTGTCACCTAACAGTAGTTATGCCCACCTTTGTGTCACTTAACAGTAGTTATGCCCACCTTTGTGTCACTTAACAGTAGCTATGCCCACCTTTGCGCCTCTTCACAGTAGTTATGCCCACCTTTGTGTCACTTAACCGTAGTTATGCCCACCTTTGTGTCACTTAACAGTAGTTATGCCCACCTTTGTGTCACTTAACAGTAGTTATGCCCACCTTTGTGTCACTTAACAGTAGTTATGCCGACCTTTGTGTCACTTAACAGTAGTTATGCCCACCTTTGCGCCTCTTCACAGTAGTTATGCCCACCTTTGTGTCACTTAACCGTAGTTATGCCCACCTTTGTGTCACTTAACAGTAGTTATGCCCACCTTTGTGTCACTTAACAGTAGTTATGCCCACCTTTGTGTCACTTAACAGTAGTTATGTCCACCTTTGTGTCACTTAACAGTAGTTATGCCGACCTTTGTGTCACTTAACAGTAGTTATGCCCACCTTTGCGCCTCTTCACAGTAGTTATGACCTCCTTTGTGTCTCTTCACAGTAGTTATGGCCTCCTTTGTGTCTCTTCACAGTAGTTATGACCTCCTTTTGCCCCTACACAGTAGTTATGGCCTCCTTTTGCCCCCTCACTATGGTTATGTCCTCCTTGTGTCCCCCTTTGACCCCTAGTGCCTAACAGGCTGGACGTGCTGTGGATTGTTTTTATCTCCCCTTTACATAACAGTCATTTTAATATATGTAATATATTGGTTATGGTCACTGGTGGCAGAGCTAGAAACTGTGCTGTGGCATACAGTGGCGTTTTTTATTTTTTATTTTCAGATAGATACAGTATCTTTATTTAATTATTTATTTATTTTTTCTTCTTTTGCACTTTGTGCCTCCCCTTCCCCCAGGAGGTCATACAAGACCTTTGGTGGACATTTAACATAATATATATTTTTTTAATTTGTTGCTGATTTCTCCTGACATAGTAACCCCAGTTAAAGGGGGAATACAGCCCTTAGAGAGATTGTATAGTGCTCTGTCATCCGTCTTCTCAGTGCTAACAGAATATTTGGATGAGCATTACATTCAGCACTACCAAACATACAGGAGAGTACAGCACTACATAACTATTATATCCAGTGTTGTCTCCTATAATGTACTATAGATGTTCACTTTTCTTAGGCTACTTTCTCATCTCCGCCTTTGTATTCTGGTTTTGAGATCATGCATTCTCAATGGGGACAGAACAGACCAGGAATGGATGCATTCCATTCCGGTTTGTTCAGTTTTGTGACCGGACACAAAACCACTGCAAGCTGCAGTTTGGTGTCCGGTCTGTGAAATGGAACAAACCAGATCCGGCACTAAAAACAATGTAAGTCAAAAATGGATCAGTCACCCATTGACTTGCATTGTTTTCAGTGTCAGATCTGAATTTGCTCAGTTTCGATTTAGGGCTCGTTCACATCACCGTTAGGGCTTCCGTTCAGTCTTTCCGTTATAACATCGTTATAACGAAAGAAACGGAATCCCTAGGACGGACATCAAAACGGACACCTTTAAGAGGCAATTCCGTTTTGATCCGTCATAATAGAAGCCTATGGCCCTGCATAACGGATCCGTCTGGATGCCGTTATGCTGGACGGAAAACAAAGTCCTGTCGACAGGACTTTGGTTTTCCGTCCAGCATAACGGCATCCAGACGGATCCGTTATGCAGGGCCATAGGCTTCTATTATGACGGATCAAAACGGAATGCCTCTTAAAGGTGTCCGTTTTGATGTCCGTCCTAGGGATTCCGTTTCTTTCCGTTATAACGATGTTATAACGGAAAGACTGAACGGAAGCCCTAACGGTGATGTGAATGCACCCTTATAGGGGTTGTCCAGGTTCAGAGCTTCACCCAGGTAGCCTCTCTGAGCATTTAATACTCCCATGCTCTCCTTTGTCCTGCGCTGTATCACGCAGGGCTATTTTATTTAGAGGCTATTGCAGCGCTAAAGCCCGCCCATTAATGCTGGTGACGTCACTGGGCTCACTGCTAGGTAGAGGCGTCTGCCAAGCATTCCCACGGTGAGACCAGATACGTCATGGGATTTGCTGAAAAAGCCCTTGCCCTGCGCAGTTCAGAACAGGGCAAGGGAGAACATTAGAGCTCTACTCAGAAGGTTAAGTGGGGGGAAGAAGGAGATATGTTGGACAACCACTTTAACCCTTTGGAAACATGAGGTTTTTTCATTTAAGCGTTTTCATTTTTCTTTCCTATTTTCCTGGAGCCATAACTTTTTTATTTTTCCATTCACATATCCATATAAGGGCTTGCTTTTAGCAGGACAAGTTTTACTTTCTAATGCCACCATTTAATACAGTATGGCATACAATATAGTGGGAAGTGGGAAAAAAATCCAAATGAGGTGGAATTGGAAAAAAACGCACTTCCTCCACCGTTTTACGGATTTTGTCCCTACGGCGTTTCTTTTACAGCAAAACTGACTTGTGCCCTTCATTCTCTTGGTCAGTACAATTACAGCAATACCACATATGTATAGGTTGTATATGTATCTCTAAATAGTGCAAAAAATAAAATGTTATTACCTCACCATATTCTGACCCCCCTAACGTTTTTATAGTTATGTCTACTGATGTGTATAGGGGTTCATTTTTTGTGGGACGATCTGTAGTTTTTATTCAAGCCATTTTCGAGTGTGTGTGACTTTTTGATCACATTTTATTATATTTAAGAGAAGCAATGAAAAAATGTCGAATCGATCATTTTGATACTTTTTTCCATTACATTATTCGCCATATTGAAAAAATATTCTTATATTTTAATAGTACAGGCTTTTTGGGACGCGGTGATACCCATGATATATTTTTTATTATTTGTGTATTTATTTAGTTTTTTATTCTAAGGAAAAGGGGGTGATTTAAATTTTTTATATCTTTTAAATTTATATATATATACCGTATTTTTCGCTTTATAAGACGCACCCGAAGATAAGACTCACCCCAGATTTTAGAGTAGGAAAATAAGAAAAAAATATTTTTCATCAGACCTCATATCTGACCCCCCATAAATTTCAGGACATCACATCAGACCCCCATCAGACCTCAGATCATCCCACTGTGCCCCCATCAGACCTCAGATCATCCCACTGTGCCCCCATCAGACCTCAGATCAGCCCACTTGTGCCCCCATCAGACCTCAGATCAGCCCATTGTGCCCCCATCAGACCTCAGATCAGCCCAGTGTGCCCCCATCAGACCTCAGATCAGCCCAGTGTGCCCCCATCAGACCTCAGATCAGCCCAGTGTGCCCCCATCAGACCTCAGATCAGCCCCAGTGTGCCCCCATCAGACCTCAGAACAGCCCACTGTGCCCCCATCAGACCTCAGAACAGCCCCACTGTGCCCCCCATCAGACCTCAGACCAGCCCCACAGTGCCCCCATTCAGACCTCAGACCAGCCCACAGTGCCCCATCAGACCTCAGACCAGCCCACAGTGCCCCCATCGAGACCACTCTGTGCCCCCATCAAACCTCAGACCAGCCCACAGTGCCCCATGAGACCACTCTGTGCCCCCATCAGACCAGCTCACAGTGCCCCCCATTAGAGCACTCTGTGCCCCCATCAGACCTCAGACCAGCTCACAGTGCCCCCATTAGACCACTCTGTGCCCCCCATCAGACCTCAGATCAGCCCCAGCGTGCCCCGTAAACAATTAAAAAAAAACTTCACTTACCTGTCCAGCGCCGCGGCTCCGCTCCGGTGCTTCTTAGGCTTCCCCGGCCCGGCGCTGCACTGTCACCTGACTGCGTGCAGCGTCAGGTCATAGTGCGCGCACTACGTCCTGCGCTGTACGCGTTCAGGACAGTGCAGCGCCGGGCCGGGAAGCCTTAAGAAGCGCCGGAGCGGAGCCGCGGCGCTGGACAGGTAAGTGAAGTTTTTTTTTTATTGTTATGGGCACGCTGGGCTTGATCTGAGGTCTGATGGGGGGGTCCCGGCCCCCAGCAGCTAAAACATATAAGTGAGCGCTTCCATAATGGAAGCGCTCACTTGTATTCGTTTTATAAGACGCACTGCAATTTTCCCCCTACTTTTGGGGGGAAAAAAGTGCGTCTTATAAAGCGAAAAATACGGTATATATATATATATATATATATATATATATATATATATATATTTAGTTTTTGTAGCCCATCTAACAGGCTGCCACGTTTACTATTATTTTTTTTTATTCAATATTACCATTGAATACAGCAGAAAAGTAATACAGTATGTTGCTGATTTCTTAGGTTGGCCTTCCACCTTCTGACCAACATAAGAATTGCAGCTCTAATATGTGGGTCTCGTCAGAGAGACCCAGCCTATTAGAATGAATTTCCAGCAACCTCATTCACCGCACAAGGATGCTGGTACTAACATGGAAACGCGTGCTTCCAGGTCTTTTACTCTTTAGATGCAATGACCACACTAGATGGGCAAAGTTTTTTTATTTTCTGGTGAGACACTGGAACTGTGCTCACTGTGCCAAGTGATGCCAAATTTGGAAGTTTGATGTGCTGTGTGACAAATAATGCACAATTTCAGCTTGAAAACCTCCTAGTTGATGAGTCAGTTATCGCTGCCCCAAGCAGATAGAGCGATCAGTACAACATGCTTCACATTCTTGTTATTCTGGGACAAGAATTTCCTGTAAATGGTAGAACAGAGGTTAAAAGTAATTGAATGACAACAAAACATTGTATTTACTTATCCCATGACTCACTATCGTGGAATTCTATGTACAGTATGTGGTTCCGCACTCCAAAACCTAAAGGACAAGTGTTGTTGTCATATGAGCATGTTGACAGAGACCAAGATTCATATACTGTCCATGAAAGAGCAGAATCTGAAATTATAGGAATTTACCATAGTTTTCTGACTTTTTTTCCTCCAAAAATGGGGGGAAAATGGAAGTGCTCCTTATAGTCTGAATGCTAATGACCAAACGGGAGATGGTGAGGAAAGCGTTGCGTCAGCTGTACTCGCCCTCCCTGGTCTTCTTCTAGGTCCACTCTGTGTTCTGACTAAGTACAGAGAGAGGACGTGATGGGGGGTCTTCTCTGAGGCTAATGGAGGCTGGGGAATCTGATGGGAGTCTGATCTGAGACTGAAGAAGCTTGGAGGTCAGATTTTGAGATGTGATAAAGAATGGGGGTCTGATTTGGGGGTCCAATGAGGATTTTTTTTTCCTGTTTTCCTCCTGTAAATCCTAGGTGCAGAGTACTTTGGTACTCTTATTGAAAACCAATATTTGGGTTGAGGAGGTCAGAAAGTAAATGCAGCATTCCCTTAAATCTGCATTGTTAGCCCCATCCTGTTTGAAAGTGGTTGATTGTGTAAGGGTTGGTACTGTGGTTTTGTCTACTGTCATTAGGTGTCTTTATTGTAAAAGATAAATACAGTGGCATTCAATAGCTTAGGCACCAATAGTCAAAATTACTGTTATTGTGAAGTTAAGCAAATTAAAAATGAGCTGGTCCCAAAAAGGCATAACGCTAGAGATGACACATGCCTACTGTAAATTGGGCACAAAGTGGTCATACCTACTGTGAAGGGGCACAGAGGTAGGCATATCTACTGTGAAAGGGTACAGAGGTGGGAAAATTACTGTAAAAGGGCAAAAAGATGGTTATAACTAATGTGAAGGGGTACAATGGTCGGCATAATTACTGTAAAGTGGCCACAAGGTGGACATAACTACTGTGAAGTGTCTTCAAGAAGGACATAACTACAGTGACAAGGCCACAAGGAGTACAAAACTACTGTGAAAAGGTAAAAAGATGGTCATAACTACTGTGAAGGGGCACAGAGGTGGGAAAATTACTGTAAAAGGGCAAAAAGATGGTTATAACTAATGTGAAGGGGTACAATGGTCGGCATAATTACTGTGAAGCGGCCACAAGGTGGGAATAACTACTGTAAAGTGGCCACAAGGAGGACATAACTACTGTGAAGTGTCTTCAAGAAGGACATAACTACAGTGACAAGGCCACAAGGAGTACAAAACTACTGTGAAAAGGCAAAAAGATGGTCATAACTACTTTGAAGGTACCACAAGATGGACATAAGTACTGTCAAGGTGCACAAGGGTGGGTATAACTACTGTAACAAATAGTAGTGACAAGGGGTGACAAACAAGTACATAGCTACTGCGAAGAAGCATAAATTTGGACTTAACTATTTTTAAGGGGGCACAAGGTGGGCATAGCTACAGTGAAGGGGCACAATGTGGGAATAACTATTGTGAAGGGGCCACAAGGTGGACATAACAACTGTGAAGGAGCACAAAGATGGACATAATTACTGTAAAGGGGCAAAACGGTGGGCATAACTACGTTAAAGAGGTAAAAAGGTGGACATAGCAGCTACTGTGAAGGGGCAGAACGATGGGTATAACAATTGTGAAGGGGCTCAAAGGTAGGCATAACAATCGTTAGGGGGCAGGAGGACATAACTACTGTGAAGTGTCTTCAAGAAGGACATAACTACAGTGACAAGGCCACAAGTAGTACAAAACTACTGTGAAAAGGCAAAAAGATGGTCATAACTACTTTGAAGGTACCACAAGATGGGCATAAGTACTGTCAAGGTGCACAAGGGTGGGTATAACTACTGTAACAAATAGTAGTGACAAGGGATGACAAACAAGTACATAGCTACTGCGAAGAAGCATAAATTTGGACTTAAACTATTTTTAAGGGGGCAAAAGGTGGGCATAGCTACAGTGAAGGGGCACAATGTGGGAATAACTATTGTGAAGGGGCCACAAGGTGGACATAACTACTGTGAAGGAGCACAAAGATGGACATAATTACTGTAAAGGGGCACAACGGTGGGCATAACTACTTTAAAGAGGTAAAAAGGTGGACATAGCAGCTACTGTGAAGGGGCAGAACGATGGGTATAACAATTGTGAAGGGGCTCAAAGGTAGGCATAACAATCGTTAGGGGGCAGGAGGACATAACTACTGTGAAAATGCATCAAGAAGGACATATTTACTGTGAAGGGGCGACACAGAAGTACATAACTATGGTGAAGGGGCACAAAGTGGGCATAACTACAGTGAACGGGACAATGTAGATTATCTACTGTAAAGGGGGCACAAATATGGGCATACATTCTGTGAAGCTGTCAAAAGGTGTGCATAACTATTATTAAGGGGCACAAAGGTTGGTAAAACTACTGTGAAGGGGTAAAAAGGTGGGCATAATTATTGTGAAGGGGCCACAAGGTGAGAATAACTACTGTGAAGTGGCAAAAAGACAACTACTGTGAAGGGGCCACAAGGAGAACATAACTATTGTGAATGGGCCACAAGGAGCACATAACTACTGTGAAAGGGGATACAATGTGGGTTATCTACTGTAAAGGTGGCACAAAGGTGGGCATAAGTATTGTGAAGTGGCCACAAGGTGGGCATAACTACTTTAAAGGTGCCACAAGGTGGGAATAGCCACTGTTAAGGGGCCACAAGGAGGGCATAACTCCAGTGAAGTGGATCCAAGAAGGAAATAAATACTGTGACGGGGCCACAAGGAGCACATAACTACTGTGAAAGGGCAAAAAATTGGGCATAACTGCTGTCAAGGTGCACTAAGGTGGGCATAACTACTGTGAAGGGGTGACAAACTGGTATATAGCTACTATGAAGGGGCATAAAAGTGGGTATAGCTATTGTGAAAGGGGTTACAAGGAGGACATATCAACTGTGAAGGGAGCACAATATGGGTTAACTATTGTGACAGGGGAACAATGTGAGCATAATTACTGTGAAGGGGCTCAAGAGTGGGCAAAACTACTTTAAAGGACCATAAATGTGGGCATAACTATTGTAAATGGGGCCACAAGGTGGGCATTACTAGTGTGAAGGGGCCACAAGGAGAGCAAAACTGCTTTGAAAGGGCTCAAAGGTGGGCATAACTACTGTCAAGGGGCACAATAGTAGGCATAACTTTTGGCGCTGGTGAGGAAAACATGACAGCGCTGAGAGCGGCGTTTGCCATGTTCTCTAACTGATGCTAGGCTGTACAGCAGCGCAGCCTAGTATAGTTAAATAGACCCCCTGGACGAAGGCACGCCAAAACGCGCGTCGGGGTAGCGCCATCCCTGGGTCCCGTATCACAAGAACACAGGTATGAGGCCTTTGGTCTTTGTAATTCATATAACGAGTTTACTTGCTGCTAATTGATGTTACGGTAAATATATGGCTGATGGGGCCTATTCGCAGTTATAAAGACCTTTCTGTATGGCATGTTATTCATTAGGGTATATACCAGGATATTATATTGTCATTTACTCTGTTGTTCAGTGACTCAGGGATGGCGCTTTCTTTATCACTGCTCTGCATTCTCTTTTTATGCATAGATTTTATTATATATATTTGATACTTCAATAAAGATCTTTTTGTGATATATTTATGTACAGGTCTACTCATTTTTTGTCTACAGAGTAGACATTGGTTAGTCTTTAGTAACATTGTGAGTCTGTACAGTGTTATCTGTTTGTTGCCAGTGGCAACCACATGCATATGCTGTAGTTATACATTATCTATGATAACGGTGGCTGCACTGGGGGTTGAACAGTGTTTCTATAGTATAGTTAAATAGTAAGACCCGGTATTGTACCAATCCTGGTCTAAAAGTATTGATTTGGTATCGACACACGGTGCAACTATTCGTGGGTATAACTACTGTAAAGGGGCACACAAATGGGCAAAAGTATTGTGAAGGGGCCACAAGGTGGGCATAACTACTGTTAAGGGACAAAAAGGTGGTAATATCTCCTGTAAAGGGGCATAAATGTGGGCATAACTACTGTGAAGGGGCCTTAAGGAGGACATAACTGATGGTCACGGATTTAAATAGCATTACTGTGAAGGAGCGCAAAGGTGGGCGAAACTACTGTGAAGGGATGCACAGGTGGGCATAACTACTGAGAAAAGGCCATAAGAAGGAAATAACTACAATGAAAGGGCACAACATGGGCTACAGCATTGTGAAGTGGCCACAAGGTAGGCACAACTACTGTGAAGGGGTAGAAAAATGGGTATAACTATTGTGAAGGGGCACAAAGGTGGGCTAACTACTGTGAAGGGGAACAAAAGTGGGAAAAAGTATTGTGAATGGGCAACAAGGAGGACATACCTACTGTGAAGAAGCTACAAGGAGGCCATCACTACTGTGAGGGGAGATAATGTGACAAAGTGGAAAGTGTGAAGCGAAAACTAATCAGAGGTCTCTGTGAAGCTAAAAGTTAACCAAGTGCAAGGGGTGTAGCCAGGGGGAAGCATGTGTTGGATGGTTAGTTTACATGGTGAAAGTAGGGAATAGTGATGAGCGAGCATGCTCGGCCGAATATGATATTCGGTTGAGCATTGCGGTGCTCAGGACCACGCGATGTTCGGTGTGCTCGAGTGCGTGTGCTCGAGCGCCATGCTCGAGTCCTCTCCCGGCACGCGAATTAACCAATTCGCGTGCAGGGAGGTACTGGCATTCACTGTAATGCCGTAGCCATCTTGGCTACTGGCATTACAGTGATTGGCTGGCCAGGAACGCGTCATCGGGTGCTATATAGCACCCGGTGACATGTGACCGGCTCAGACCGAGTCAGGGAGAGCTGCTGCAAGGAGGGACAGATAGTGTAGGGAGAGAAATTGGCTAGGCAGGGCTGGATTTTCAGTTGAAAAGACCCCAAAGCCCTTTTAAGGGCTATTGTGATATCTGGCTACCATATTTTTTTTTTGGGGGGGGGTTAAAAATTGCGCAAGGTGGCCTGACCTCAACGCCACCTGCGCAGCTGGTGCATTCTAATACTTTCTATATCATATATACCTGACATCCGTTGCTATTTTTTCTGCCACTAATCAAGCCGACAGTACCTCATCTGCACCTGCTGTATAACGTTTGGGAAAGGAGGCACAGATAGTGTAGGGATAGGATTTGGCTAGGCAGGACTAGTTGTTCTGCTAAAAAGACACAAAAGTCTATTGTTGTATCTGGCTGCAATTTATTTTTTTCTCTTGAGGCAAAAAGAAAGCAAGTTTGCCTGACGCTAACACCGCCTGCACAGCGCGTGCATTATAACGTCTGTAGTCTATATACCTGACATCCGTTACTATTTTTTCTGCCGTTAATCAAGGCGACATTACCTGTGCTGTGTCTGCTGTATAAAGTTTGCACGAGGAGGGACAGATAGTGTAGGGATAGAAATTGGCTAGGCAGGGGCAGGCTAGTTGTTCTGTTGAAAAGCCCTTTTAACCCCTTCACGCCCAGCGCCGTAATAGTACAGCGCTGCGTGAAGGGGCTTGACGCCCGGCGCCGTAGTGGTACGACGCCGCTGATCGGGTGGGTGCAGGAGCTGCGCCCGCCCGATCAGCTGCAGGGGGCCGGCTGTTCCCAGTAGCCGGACCCCTGCTGCCTACGCCCGCATCAGTGAAAACACTGATGCGGGCGTATTAACCCTCGATGTGCCGCGGTCAGCGCTGACCGCGGCACATGCGATGCGGGCGTAGGTAAGTAGGGTCCATCGGGTCCCTTTCTTAGGCATCGTGACTGCTATCCCTGCGTGCCTGTGCGATCCAGCCCC
>ONZH01021093.1:0-16244 GCA_900303285.1 Rhinella marina
GCCAGTTCAGGCCACGTGTCCAGCTTTGAAACCCAGTAGTTGTATGGAGCAGAGTGATCGGTCCAGACGTTGGTATGGTCAGCTACGTACTCCCTCACCATCTTTCTGTACAGCTCCCCCCTACTCTGCCTAGACTGGGGACAGGTGACAGTGTCTTGCTGGGGTGACATAAAAGTGGCAAAGCCCTTGGAGAGCGTTCCCCTGCCAGTGCTGGACAAGCTGCCTGCTCGCCTCCTCTCCCCCGCTACTTGGCTCACAGAACCATGCCCTATGCCGCTAGCGGCGTCAGATGGGAAGGATTGTTTCAGCTTGTGCACCAGGGCCTGTTGATATTGATTCACTCTCATACTCCTTTCCTCTACAGGGATGAGAGTCGAAAGTTTCTGCTTGTACCGTGGGTCCAGGAGAGTGAACACCCAGTAATCGGTGTTTGAAAAAATGCTTCTAACGCGAGGGTCATGGGATAGGCAGCCTAACAGGAAGTCTGCCATGTGTGCCAGAGTCCCAACACGCAATAATTCCTTCTCCTCACTGGCCTGACTCTCCATTTCCTCCTCCTCCTCCTCCAAGTCCTCCTCTTCAGCCCATACATGCTCAAGAGTTAAGAAGGACTGATCATTGGTACCCTCTTCTGTCTCGCTGACATTCTCCTCTTCTTCCTCCTCATCATCCCCTCCTCCGATATGCGCTGATAAACAGACCAGAGGGTGCTCTGGCTATCAAGCGACGTATCTTCCTCCACCGTCTCTTGTGACAAGCGCAAAGCATCCGACTTCATGCTGAGCAGTGAGTTTTTCAACAGGCAAAGCAGTGGGATGGTGAGGCTGATCAGGGGCGTACATAGAAATCATGGGGCCCCATAGCAAAACTCAGAATTGGGTCCCCTCCCCCCCTGGAAAAAATTGCATTAACCTAATAAAAACAGCATCTGTATGTTTTATGTGCATTGGTTTGGAATGTCAAAACGCAGCATCTTAACGGTTAAAATGGCAGAACTGGAGCTAGTTCCAATTCTGTCAGTTTCAGCAATGTATCAGCTATATAGCTGACACCAAAAGGTGATCACTGTGCTACACATCTAAATAGCAGAGCAGGAAGCAGTTAAAAAAAAACTGATGTAAAGTAGAACTGGCTTAGTTGCCCATAGCTTCCAAAGAAGCTGTGAAAAATGAAAGGAGGAATCTGATCGATTGCTGGGCAACTAAGGGCTTGTTCGCATCACCATTAGGGATTCCGTTCTAGCTTTCCGTTATAACATCGTTATAACGGAAAATAACGGAATCCATAGGACGGAAATCAAAACAGACACCTTTAAGAGGCATTCCGTTTTGATCCGTCATAATGGAAGCCTATGGGAAAGTATAACAGATCCGTCTGGTTTCCGTTATGCTGGACGGAAACCAAAGTTCTGTCGACAGGAAACCAGACGGATCAGTTATGCTTTCCCATAGGCTTCCATTATGATGGATCAAAACGGAATGCCTCTTAAAGGTGTCCGTTTTGATTTCCGTCCTAGGGATTCCGTTATTTTCCATTATAACGATGTTATAACGGAAAGCTAGAACGGAATCCCTAACGGTGATGTGAACAAGCCCTAAGCCAGTTCTACTTTACACCAGTTTGATAAATCTATAGAGAGAGGGAGAGAAATCTCATTCTTTCTCTCCCTCTCTCTATATATCTATCTATAAAAATATATAGAGAGGGTTTAGTCCCTGTCTCTTATTGACCTATTAGAATTTGTAACAGGGCAATGAGGGGCAAAGACTGAATTCCCTGAATTTCAACAGGTGTCTGTGAGGGGCTGGAAGCATATATAGGTTGTGGTCAGTAAGCAGTGAACAGTGCCCTGTGTGTTTTTGTCTATATATATATATTATATACACATATAATTTTATAAAACACACACCAGCACTCCTACTAACCCTGCTACTCATATATTACACATCCAGCAAATCAGACACAGCAGTCAGCCATGAAAATTGTAGAGTTCCTACTGTCTGCTGTGTCTGTACTGGTTCAATGTGGTCCTAATAGCTGGAAGAGTTAATTCCTTACCTCTGCAGGTCAGGGTCAGAGCAGTGAAGCTCTGCTTATCTTGCCAGACCCCCTCTCTGTAATGGAGCTCTGCTGCTGTAATGATGCTAGATGCATCAGGCAGAAGCAGCAGAGTGAAGAGTGGAGGACAGTATAGATCAGGTAATGGCCCCGATATTTTAGCTGGTCAATAAGCAGAGCAGGGAACATAGCATCTCCCTGCTTATTGACCAGCTGGGTATCTAAGATAGAGCAGACAGCAGGCAGCTGCACAGACAAGGAAGAAGGTTGCTGAGCCTGTGCGTTTATGTCGGAAAGGGGGCGGGGCCATTCGGCCTGGCCGGGCCCTTTACACTCACGGGCCCCATAGCAACTGCCTACCCTGCCCATATGGGCCTTACGCCAGTGAGGCTGATAATGTTGACTCCTGAAAGTTGCTCAACACCTGGCAGATATCAGACATCCACGTCCACTCCTCATTGTAGACTTGAGGAATCTGAGTAACCTGACTACCAGTTCTGGTGGAAGTTGACATCTGGCAGTCTACAATCGCTCTGCGCTGCTGGTAAACTCTGGATAACATGTTTAATGTCGAATGCCATCTTGCAGGCAAGTTACACAACAGTCGGTGAGCGGGCAGTTGTAGGCGGCACTGCGCTGCCCTGAGAGTGGCAGCATCTGTGGTGGACTTGCAGAAATGCGCACAGATGCGGCGCACCTTGGTGAGCAAATCAGACAGATTGGGGTATGTCTTGAGGAACCGCTGAACTATTAGATTGAACACGTGGGCCAGGCATGGCACATGTATCAGTCTGACGAGTTGAAGAGCCGCCAGCAGGTTACGCCCATTGTCACACACAACCATGCCTGGCTTGAGGTTCAGCGGTGCCAGCCACAGATCGGTCTGCGCCGTGATGCCCTGTTACAGCTCTTGGGCGGTGTGCCTTTTGTCACCTAAGCTAAGCAGTTTGAGCACCGCCTGATAGCACTTACCCACGGCACTGCTGCTGCGCCTAGAGCTACCGACTGAAGGCGCCGTGCCCACGGATGGTAATTCGGAGGAGGAGGAGTCGGAGGAGG
Source organism: Rhinella marina (assembly GCA_900303285.1). Classification (NCBI taxonomy): domain Eukaryota; kingdom Metazoa; phylum Chordata; class Amphibia; order Anura; family Bufonidae; genus Rhinella; species Rhinella marina. The sequence goes on from ONZH01021093.1 coordinate 3,118, forward strand.
AGGCATAGTACGTCTGAGAGACAGTGACCGAGGTAAGCCCCACAATCCTCGGTGTGGGCAGTACATGAGCGGCCCCAGGGTCAGACTCGGTCCCAGCCTCCACCAAGTTAACCCAATGTGCCGTGATATATAGTGTCCCTGCCCGGCAGCACTTGTCCACGTGTCCGTGGTTAGGTGGACCTTCTCAGAAACAGCGTTGGTCAGGGCATGGATGATGATCTGTGACACGTGCTGGTGTAGGGATTGGACAGCACATTGGGAAAAATAGTGGCGGCTGAGGACCGAATACCGAGGAGCAGCCACCGTCATGAGGTTGCGAAAGGCCTCGGTCTCTACCAGCCTATAAAGCAGCATCTCCAGGCTCAGCAATTTGGAGATGTGGACGTTGAGGGCTTGGGCATGTGGGTGGGTGCAACTGTATTTCCTCTTGCGTTCCAGCGTCTGCTGTAAAGACAGCTGAACGCTGCGCTGGGACATATTGGTGGACACTGTGGAGGATCGTGGAGGCGAAGGTGTGGTTTTCCGGTGGGAGGCGCTCGTGCTGGGCAGGGGGTTGACTAGCAGAGGCAGCGAGTGACACAGGGGAAGGAGCAGTGGTGGGACCCGCAGGAGGTGAACGGCCTTGGTTCCATTGAGTGGGGTGTTAAGCACTCATATGCCTGCGCATGCTGGTGGTGGTTAGGCTAGTAGTGGTGGCACCCCTGCTAATCATGGTGTAGCACAGGTTGCACACCACAGTCTGTCGGTCATCCTCACTTTCTTTAAAGAACCTCCAGACTTGCGAACATCTAGGCCTCGCCACGGGAGCTTCACTACGTGAAACAGTTGCTGATGATGCACCAGCTCTGGCCCTGCTTCTCCCTCTGGCCACACCACTGCCTCTTCCAACCTGTTCTGGTGCAGCACTCGCCTCCGCCTCAGAAGCACTGTCTTCACTCGGCTTATCAACCCAGCTTGGGTCAGTCACCTCGTCATCCTTCGATTCCTCAGTCTGCTCCCCCCTAGGACTTCATGCCCCGACAACTACTTCACCACTGTCTGACAACCGCGTCTCCTCATCGTCCGACACCTCTTTACACACTTCTTCCACTAAGTCAACATTGTCATCATCATCACCCACAGACTGCGACAGTTGGAAAACTTGGGCATCGAGAAAGAGGTCAGCAGCAACCTGAGAAGTGGTTTTTGACTCTGGGAAGGGTCCAGAAAACAGTTCCTCAGAGTATGCTGGATCGCATTCCTAATTTTCCTGGGAGGGGGCAGACTGGGGGGAAGGAGGTTGAGGTGGAGGAGCCAGAGGAGTGCTCCCTTGGGTAACGTGGGTGGACTGCGTGGAAGACTGACTGGTGGACAAATTACTTGAAGCATTGTCCGCAATCCACGACATCACCTGTTCACACTGTTGTGGTTTCAACAGTCCTCTACCACGTGTCCCTGTAAATTGAGACATGAAGTTAGGCAGTGTAGCTCTGCGGCGTTCCCCTGCTCCCTCATCAGCAGGTACTGTCTCACCCTGCCCAGGACCACAGCCTCTGCCCCCTGCAGTAATTGAATGCCCACGCCCTCGCCCTCGACCCTTAGCCCTGGGGTTCAACATTTTCTGTATATAAGTGTATTATATGTACAAAAAAAAATGGGCCTGCTGTACTGAAACGTGTTCAATCTGAACAAGAAAATATAGGTGGATAAGTTAGAGCAAAATTAAGTATGTTATTACGTACCGTGCAGTATGGAGCAATTACACTGAAACTATTAGATTAGGCAGACTTGGTCTGCTTAAGTGCAACCCAGACAAATGTCGCACAGAGATTTTTGTAATGTAGCTGTATCAGTGAGAGCAAAAGACCTTTTTTAATTAAGTGACGTACAGAATGTGTCACCTGGACAGAAAATACGGATTGTGCTTTGTATATAGGTGGATAAATTAGAGCAAAATTATGTATGTTATTACGTACCGTGCAGTATGGAGCAATTACACGGAAACTATTAGATTAGGCAGACTTGGTCTGCTTAAGTGCATCCCAGACAAATGTCGCACAGAGATTTTTGTAATGTAGCTGTATTAGTGAGAGCAAAAGACCTTTTTAATTAAGTGACGTACAGAATGTGTCACCTGGACAGAAAATACGGATTGTGCTTTGTATATAGGTGGATAAGTTAGAGCTAAATTACGTATGTTATTATGTACCGTGCAGTATGGAGCAATTACACGGAAACTATTAGATTAGGCAGACTTGGTCTGCTTAAGTGCAACCCAGACAAGTGTCGCACAGTGATTTTTGTAATGTAGCTGTATCAGTGAGAGCAAAAGACCTTTTTTAATTACGTGACGTACAGTATAGGTCACCTGGACAGAAAATACGGATTGTGGTTTGTAAAGAGGTGGATAAGTTAGAGCTAAATTACGTATGTTATTATGTACCGTGCAGTATGGAGCAATTACACTGAAACTATTAGACAGAAAATACGGATTGTGGTTTGTGGTGAATGGACAGCTGAACTGTGACACACAGAATGGTTCCACACAGCTGTATGAAATAGATTTGTATCACTGAGATAAAACAACAAAAAAAATATTTTTTTATATATATTTTTTATATTTTTTTTATATATATATATATATTTTTTTTTAACGTGATGTGCAGAAACTATCAGAGAGCAAACTCAGCCCCTGCTGACTGTGGCTATTTTCACTGCAGCCCAGACAAATGTCGCACAGAGATTTTTCTAATGTCGCTGTATCAGTGAAAGCAAAAGACCGTATTTGATTACGTGACGTACAGTATGGGTCACCTGGACAGAAAATACAGATTGTGGTTTGTGGTGAGTGGATAGCTGAACTATGACACACAGAATGGTTCCACACAGCTGTATGAAATGGATTTGTATCACTGAGATAAAACAATTACAAAAAAAAATTGTTCTATATGGCGATAGCTGCACTACTAGTGCCAGCCCAGCCAGGAGATAAAAAAATTGTCTTGTAGCCCTTAGAAGGGCTGTTGGGTTCTTTCGATATCACTCCTGCCTAACAGAGAACTAAATCCAGGCTCTAACACTCTCCCTGAAACGCAGCAGATCTGTCCCTAACCACATCTAGACAGCATCTGAGCCGATCACCGTGGGCAGTCACTAGTATATTCCAGGGTCACCTGATCAGGCCAGCCAACCCCTGCTAGCGACATGTAAGGGCCCCACGTGATGCTGGGTGTACCGCAGAGTCTCCTGGCTTGTGATTGGCTGAGTTTATAGGCGCCAAAAATTCAAAATGCGGGAGTGCCATTTCCTCGAGCATGGCGAGATACTCGTCCGAGCAGCGAGTACTTACGAGATACTCAAACAAGCACCAAGCTAGGACGAGCATGCTCGCTCATCTCTAATTGTTATAGGTATAATATAAAAATTTTAAATATCACCTACCTAGTATGCTTACGGACACGTGGTCTCTTTTCTTCTGACGCTTGTCATAGAACTGGAGCAGAGTCCCAACTCAGTCACAATTTGTAATCCACATAGGTAAAATTGTAATCCAAATGGGTAAAAAAAAAAGCAGCAAAGTTTCCTTAAAAACCCTTTTTCAAGGGGCTCCCCAAATAACCTGAAAAGGGGGAAAAAGGGATGAGGCGCACGAATGCACAACTTAATTTCCTGAGTTGCCTTGTCATCCTCCCGTGCTGGAGAAAGGGGTGGAACTACCAGGGAGGAGTCTGCATCGCTGAATTGAATTTGTATGCAACAGCGTATAGAGTAACTACCAGGGAAAAGTCTGCATCGCTGAATTGAATTCGTACGAGTAACTATACTAATCGTATAGAGTAACTAAATTATACGTAGAATAGCGTATAATTTATAGGACACACTACGTAGCGAATGCGTACAAAAGCGAAGCGAATCACATAATATTCGGATTCGCTTCGCAGCTGAAAAATCCCAAGATTCGATACGAATCTACGAAGCGGCGAATAGATTCGCTCATCTCTATTAAGTGGGAACTTTCTTTGTTTACTTTCAAAGTAAGAAAATCTGCCCTAGTTTTGTGATGTGTAGTCAAATACATTAACGTATATCAGAGCTGTTGAGATTTTGAAACCTCTAACTTCTTAAATGGAAGAATGTATGTTGGCCTTTGTGCAAGTTATCAGGCATCAAAAAGTACTGTAGCAAATTTTTGTGCATGTAGTTTTTATTTTGTGCATTTTTCTCTTTTATGCCACTGATGGCACTTTTTTTTTCAAAAAGTGGGCTGTGCTTATGGCAGAAGTGTAACCTCCCCAGAACGATATATCTCTTAATAATATAAAAATGAGTTTCTGTCTGTCTGTCTGTCTGTTCTCTATGCGCGACCAAACTACTGGACCGATTTTCACCAAATTCGGCACACAGGTACATCAGGTGTCCGGGAAGGTTTTAGACCAGGTCTCTTCTCTCTAGGACATACCGTTCCTGAGATATTCCCAAAATATGATCTCCATTAGCCAACATTACAACTGGGAACTTTGGTTTTAAACTCCAACTGCCATTCTCTGCAAAGGCACACACAGGGAGGGCAGGTTTCCATAACAACCAGGTAATTATCAGCAGCTGAGGATCTCATCCATTTCTATTCACTGACACTGTTAAAGGTATTCCGGTTACCATAAATATAACTTATGTGTTTTTCTATTACTACAGTTCAGTAGTAATAAAAGATGTTTTCCTCCACTGCTGCCTATTGCGTGGGCTCATAAATAAGCATGGTATTGACCTTTAATTCAGGCCACCCTAAAAGAAGTACTTAAAACCCCCGCCGCAGGTCTCACTAAGCCACACCCCCAACTGTCAGGCCACACCCCCTTTCACTCCGCAGCCAACAGAGATTGAAAAAATAAAGGTACAAATCAACTTCTGTCAGCTGCAGGGATGGGTGGGAGGTTGACTTTCTTTCTCCAACAACACACACAAACATTAAATAAAATAGATTAAATACACCCATGTGAAGCGTCTTGCTAATCCACGCCCCCGACTCTGTCAGGTCACGCCCCCTCCCACTCCGCAGCCAATGGGAATTGAAAAAATGAAGGTAAAAATAAACTTCTGTTTGCTGCAGGGGTGGGAGGGTGAATTTCTCTCTGCAACGACACACAAAAATTTTAGATGAAATAGACTAATTATAGACTACAACCGTTCGAAGCCTTTTGCTAAGCCACGCCCCGTCTCTGTCAGGCCACGCCCCCTCTCACTCCGCAGCCATTCTGCAACGACACACAGAAACATTAAATGAAATAGATTAAATGCACCTATGCGAAGCGCTTTGCTAAGCCACGCCCTGACTCTGTAAGGCCACGCCCCCTCCCACTCCGCAGCCAACAGGGATTGAAAAAATAAAGGTACAAATCAACTTCTGTCAGCTGCAGGGATGGGTGGGAGGTTGACTTTCTCTCTGCAACGACACACAGAAACATTAAATGAAATAGATTAAATACACCCATGTGAAGCGTCTTGCTAATCCACGCCCCCGACTCTGTCAGGTTACGCCCCCTCCCACTCCGCAGCCAACGGGGTTTGAAAAAATAATGGTAAAAATAAACTTCTGTCAGCTGCAGGGGTGGAAGGGTGAATTTCTCTCTGCAACGACACACAAAAATTTTAGATAAAATAGACTAATTATAGACTACAACTGTTCGAATCGTCTTGCTAAGTCACACCCCCAACTCTGTCAGACCACGCCCCCTCCCACTCTGCAGCCATTCTGCAACGACACACAGAAACATTAAATGAAATAGATTAAATCACCTATGCGAAGCGCTTTGCTAAGCCACACCCCCAACTCTGTAGGACCACGCCCCCTCCCACTCCGCAGCCAACAGGGATTGAAAGAATGAAGGGAAAAATAAACTTCTGTCAGCTGCAGGGGTGGGAGGGTGAATTTCTCTCTGCAATGACGCACAAAATTTTAGATGAAATAGACTAATTTCAGACTACAACCGTTCGAAGCATCTTGATAATCCACACCCCCAACTCTGCCAGGCCACGCCCCCTCCCACTCCGCAGGCAACCGGGATTGAAAAAAATCAGCTGCAGGGGTGGGAGGGTGAATTTCTCTCTGCAACGACACACAAAAATCGTAGATGAAATTGACTAATTTTAGACTACGACCATTCAGTACTAATAAAAGATGTTTTTTCCCACTGCTACCCATTGCGGGTCCCCATAAATTACCATGTCATCGACCTGTAATTCATGCCACTCTGACCCCCGCCCCAGATCTCGCGAAACCACGCTCCGACTCTGTCAGGCCACGCCCCACTCCACAGCCAACGGGGATTGAAAAAATGAAGGTAAAAATCAACTTCTGTCAGCTGCAGGGGTGGGAGGGAAGTTGGATTTCTTTCTGCAACAACATACAGAAACATTAAATGAAATAGATTAAATATACCCGTGCAAAGCAATGTTTTCTTCCACTGTTTCCCATGGCGTGTCCTCATAAATTACCATGGCATCGACCTGTAATTTGGCCACCATCAAAAGAAGGACTTAAACCCCGCCCCAGGTCTTGCAACGTCACGCCCCCGACTCAGTCAGGCCATGACCCCTCCCACTCCGCAGCCAATGGAGATTGAACAATTGAAGGTAAAAATCAACATCCGTCAGCTGCAGGGATGGGAGGGAGGATGACTTTCTCTCTGCAACGACACACAGAAACATTAAATAAAATAGATTAAATATACCCGCGCAAAGCAATGTTTTCTTCCACTGCTACCCATTGTGTTTCCTCAAATTACCATGGCATTAACCTATAATTCAGGCCACCCTGAAATGAAGGACTTAACCCCCCCCCCGTGTCCCATTAAACCACACCCCCTCCCACTCCGCAGCCAATAGGGATTGAAAAAATGAAGGTAAAAATCAATTTCTGTCAGCTGCATTGACTTTCTCTCTGCAATGACACACAGAAGCATTAAATAAATAGATGAAATATACCCAGGCGAAGCCGGGTCTTTCTGCTAGTTCACTATAATTTACACTAGCAAATTATAGCACAAATTTGCTCCATTTCATACCGTAGCTGCTGTAGATTTGCTTTTCTGAAGATGTGTTAAATCTATTAATATTAAATTTGGTGTATCTTACTCAAGTACATTTTATATTAAGAAGGCTAGATGTAAGATCAGCAATAAGTTATGAAGTTAGGGAGTGTAGCTCTGCGGCGTTCCCCTGCTCCCTCATCAGCAGGTACTGTCTCACCCTGCCCAGGACCACAGCCTCTGCCCCCTGCAGTAATTGAATGCCCACGCCCTCGCCCTCGACCCTTAGCCCTGGGGTTCAACATTTTCTGTATATAAGTGTATTATATGTACAAAAAAAAATGGGCCTGCTGTACTGAAACTTGTTCAATCTGAACAAGAAAATATAGGTGGATAAGTTAGAGCAAAATTACGTATGTTATTACGTACCGTTCAGTATGGAGCAATTACACTGAAACTATTAGATTAGGCAGACTTGGTCTGCTTAAGTGCAACCCAGACAAATGTCGCACAGAGATTTTTGTAATGTAGCTGTATCAGTGAGAGCAAAAGACCTTTTTTAATTAAGTGACGTACAGAATGTGTCACCTGGACGGAAAATACGGATTGTGCTTTGTATATAGGTGGATAAATTAGAGCAAAATTACGTATGTTATTACGTACCGTGCAGTATGGAGCAATTACACGGAAACTATTAGATTAGGCAGACTTGGTCTGCTTAAGTGCATCCCAGACAAATGTCGCACAGAGATTTTTGTAATGTAGCTGTATCAGTGAGAGCAAAAGACCTTTTTAATTAAGTGACGTACAGAATGTGTCACCTGGACAGAAAATACGGATTGTGCTTTGTATATAGGTGGATAAGTTAGAGCTAAATTACGTATGTTATTATGTACCGTGCAGTATGGAGCAATTACACGGAAACTATTAGATTAGGCAGACTTGGTCTGCTTAAGTGCAACCCAGACAAATGTCGCACAGAGATTTTTGTAATGTAGCTGTATCAGTGAGAGCAAAAGACCTTTTATAATTACGTGACGTACAGTATAGGTCACCTGGACAGAAAATACGGATTGTGGTTTGTAAAGAGGTGGATAAGTTAGAGCTAAATTACGTATGTTATTATGTACCGTGCAGTATGGAGCAATTACACTGAAACTATTAGATTAGGCAGACTGGGTCTGCTTAAGTGCAACCCAGACAAATGTCGCACAGAGATTTTTGTAATTTAGCTGAATCAGTGAGAGCAAAAGACCATTTTTTATTACGTGACGTATAGAATGTGTCACCTGGACAGAAAATACGGATTGTGGTTTGTGGTGAATGGACTGAACTGTGACACACAGAATGGTTCCACACAGCTGTATGAAATGGATTTGTATCACTGAGATAAAACAACAAAAAAACTATTTTTTTATATATTTTTTTTATATTTTTTTTATATATATATATTTTTTTTTTAACGTGACGTGCAGAAACTATCAGAGAGCAAACTCAGCCCCTGCTGACTGTGGCTATTTTCACTGCAACCCAGACAAATGTCGCACAGAGATTTTTCTAATGTAGCTGTATCAGTGAAAGCAAAAGACCGTATTTGATTACGTGACGTACAGTATGGGTCACCTGGACAGAAAATACAGATTGTGGTTTGTGGTGAGTGGATAGCTGAACTATGACACACAGAATGGTTCCACACAGCTGTATGAAATGGATTTGTATCACTGAGATAAAACAATAAAAAAAAAATTGTTCTATATGGCGATAGCTGCACTACTAGTGCCAGCCCAGCCAGGAGATAAAAAAATTGTCTTGTAGCCCTTAGAAGGGCTGTTGGGTTCTTTCGATATCACTCCTGCCTAACAGAGAACTAAATCCAGGCTCTAACACTCTCCCTGAAACGCAGCAGATCTGTCCCTAACCACATCCAGACAGCATCTGAGCCGATCACCGTGGGCAGTCACTAGTATATTCCAGGGTCACCTGATCAGGCCAGCCAACCCCTGCTAGCGACATGTAAGGGCCCCACGTGATGCTGGGTGTACCGTAGAGTCTCCTGGCTTGTGATTGGCTGAGTTTATAGGCGCCAAAAATTCAAAATGCGGGAGTGCCATTTCCTCGAGCATGGCGAGATACTCGTCCGAGCAGCGAGTACTTACGAGATAATCAAACGAGCACCAAGCTAGGACGAGCATGCTCGCTCATCTCTAATTGTTATAGGTATAATATAAAAAATTTTACTCAAGTACATTTTATATTAAGAAGGCTAGATGTAAGATCAGCAATAATAAATTCCCCCCATTGTATACAGTATTTGACAACTGTACAGTGGTACTTGAAAGTTTGTGAACCCTTCATAATTTTCTATATTCTGAATAAATTCAGCATAAAACTATCTCAGATTTTAACACAAGCCCTAAAAGTAGATAAAGATAACCAAATCAAACAAATCAGACAAAACTGGTATATTTGGTCATTTATTTATTGAGGGAAATAATCTAATATCACATGTCAGTGAATGCAAAAAGTATGTGAATCTTGCTCTCAGTATCTAGTCTGACGTCCTTGTGCATGAATAACTGCAATTAAATGTTTTTGGCAATTGTTGATTAGTCCTACACATTGGTTTAGAGGAATTTTAGATAAATTCCTCCTTAGAAAATAACTTCGACTGTGTTATGGATCATTTTCGTCAATAAATAAATGACCAATTCTAATATTTGACTCATTTGTTTGATTTGGTTATCTTTATCTACTTTTAGGACTGGTGTGAATGGCCCACTCTCTCCCAGCTGCTGACCATGATTTTCCTATGCTTTAGGCCTCTTTCACATGACAGTATTTTTGGCGGGCTCAGATCCGCATTTTTGGCTGATAAAATGCGGACCCATTTGTTTCCATGGGTCCGCAAAAAATACTGAAAGCACACTGTGTGCTGTCCGCATCCGTATGTCCGTTCCGTAGCCCCGCAAAAAAAATAGAACATGTCCTATTCTTGTCCATTTTGCGGACAAGGATAGGCATTGTTACAAAGGATCCGCAAAAAAAAAAAAAAACGGATGCCATACGGACGCCGTCCTTTTTTTTGCGGATCCGCAATTTGCAGACCACAAAACACAAGTTCGAGTGAAACTAGCCTTACTTAAAAGAAACCTGCTAGTCATGGGCAGGAGGTACAGCACTGGTGCATGCTGAATTCAAGACCACAAGTGAGATCTTGCTGAAAACTGCAGGTTTGTTGCTATACTATGCTGCCCTCAGTAGATATGACAGGTTTCCTTTAATCCTGTGTCTGGAAACATTACCTATTCTAGTCTCTGACTGCTATTTTATTTTGGTCAGTCTGAACTGCTGTGCTCTTGTTTGTATGGTATTATTTCTCTGAACACAAAATGGGAGAATTCCATTTGTCTCTGATGTAACTACATAATTAACATTTCTCTCATTCTGACATTTTGAAAATATGCACAAGTTTTGGAAAACACACAAAGGGCATAATTTATCAAAGCTAAATCAGGGAAAAGGGCGCTCATTGCACATAGCAGTCAATTATAGGTGAACCTTTATCTTCTAAACTTCACTGGAAAAAAATGAAACAGGATCACAATGACCCTTTTTTGGCAACAGTGAGGATGGCAAACCGCCACTTTTATCAAGTCCTATAAATATCTAAGTAACAGTTTTACTATACTATATTTCTATGATATGCGCCTACTATGCCAAGTAAATATGCACAGTATTGTAGGCCAGGCAATGCACCTGGTACGCTAAGTACATGTGCACAGTATGTTAGATCAGGAGATGCCCCTCTGGATTTCTGGGTCCAACATCAAGGTAATCTGGACAGAATTAGTTCAAGAAGAGACCAAGTGGTTATATCTCCTGAAAAGTCCAAAGGGTCTCAATGAAGGATTCACATTTACTCTGTATTTTTCGGACACCAGACAAACCCAAATCTTTCCAGGTTCCATTTGGATGAATCCACTAAAATGGCGCATAGCGCCATTTAAATGCAGACGTCAGCAGGAAAAACACTAGGGAGGAAGAAGAATGGTTCTCACATGACCCTGAGATCAATTTGGGGGGAGGGTTTACCCTTGTTGGGTCCCAGGCTGACGGACAGCATGCATAAGCCAATCTGACCTGCAGCAGGCAGGGTGGTGCCCTAGTAGAATGAGCAGAATACCATTCTATGCTGGGCTGTGAAACAGGGTGGTTGTGTGGGGAGTCAAGAACAGTGAAAAATCAATCAAGGACGGTCAGAAATCAATCAAACTTATTGCCAGGGACAGTGAATCCTTTTTTTGTGGGGTTCAATATAATTAAGGAGGACATTTACTCTATCTGTCTATTTATCTATCTAATTACTGCAGCAATACCCATGGTGTGGCACCAATGTCCCTGTGGGTATTAATTTGAAACTGAGCGTCAGGCCTCAATCGTCTGTTTATGTATACTCAGTTTCCACATGGTAGGAATTAAAATTTTTTTTGGGGATTGTTAAATGTAATTAAACCAGCATATATATGTGATTACTACAAGACACAAGGTATAGCAGCAATCTACCTGTGCGTATTGACAAGAAATTAAGCGTCAAGCCTTCTTCATTATGTATTTTCAGTTTCCACACAGTCGCAATTTATTTATTTCTTTTTTTTGCGGGGGGGGGGGGGGGTCTTTCAATTTAATTAAGCAGCATATATACATGATTACTGCCAGCAATCCACAGTGTGGTGGCAGTCTAAGTGTGTATGTTAAGTTGAAATTCAGCTTCAAGCCTCAATTGGTCGGTTTACATATTTTCAGTTTCCATACGTCGCAATTTAATTTTTTTATGGGGTTTAATATAATTAAGCAGGATATATACTAGTAACATGGTAACATAGTTTCTAAGGCCGAAAAAAGACATCTGTCCATCCAGTTCGGCCTGTTTTCCTACAAGTTGATCCAGAGGAAGGCAAAAAAAACCTGTGAGGTAGAAGCCAATTTATTTTCCCCACTTTAGGGAAAAAAATTCCTTCCCGACTCCAATCAGGCAATCAGAATTACTCCCTGGATCAACGACCCATCTCTAGTTACTATAACCTGTAATATTATTACCCTCCAGAAATACATCCAGGCCCCTCTTGAACTCTTTTAGTGAACTTACCATCACCACCTCCTCAGGCAGAGAGTTCCATAGTCTCACTGCTCTTACCATAAAGAATCCTCTGCTATGTTTGTGTACAAACCTTCTTTCCTCCAGACGCAGAGGATTTCCCCTCATCACAGTCACAGTCCTGGGGATAAATAGATCATGGGAGAGATCTCTGTACTGACCTCTGATATATTTATACATAGTTATTAGATCTCCCCTCAGTCATCTTTTTTCTAAAGTGAATAAGCCTTATTTTGATAATCTTTCTGGGTACTGTAGTCCACCCATTACAGTTATTACTTTAGTTGCCCTCCTATGAATCCTCTCCAGCTCTGCTATGTCTGCCTTCTTCACAGGAGCCCAGAACTGTACACAGTACTTCACATGTGGTCTGACTAGTGATTTGTAAAGTGGCAGGACTATGTTCTCATCACGGGCATCTATGCCTCTTTTGATGCAACCCATTATCTTATTGGCCTTGGCAGCAGCTGTCTGACACTGGTTTCTACAGATTAGTTTGCTGTTCACTAAAATTCCTAGGTTCTTTTCCATGTCAGAGTTACCTAATATTTTACCATTTAGTATGTACTGGTGACTTGCATTATTCCTTCCCATATGCATAACCGGGAAGGAATACTGTACGTGATTACTGCAACAATGCACACGCTGTGGCAGCATTCTACCAGTATTAAGTTAAAATTGAGTGTCAAGCCTCAATCATCCGATTACTATAAAGTTTCCACATGGTTGGAATTTACATTTTTTGGGGGATATGTGATTACTACAACACACAAGGTTTGGCAGCCATCTACCTGTCAGTGATAATAAGAAATTAAGCGTCAGGCCTCAATTGTCCTTTTCTGTGAATTCTATTTCCACACGGTTGGAATTTAAATGTTTTTTTTTGTGACTAGTTCGATTTAATTAAACCAGCATGTAGCCGATCAACACCAATACACAGATCAGCACTAGAGGTGAGCGAGCATACT
>ONZH01021094.1:0-44674 GCA_900303285.1 Rhinella marina
GTGTACCTTGAAATATACAATATCTAGGCCTTTTAATTGGCCACTGTACTGTGCGTTCTCTTTGCTAAATTATTTCACATACCTGGTGTAAATACCCACCGTCTGTACAGTTAGTACACGGCTGTGTACCTTGAAATATACAATATCTAGGCCTTTTAATTGGCCACTGTACTGTGCGTTCTCTTGCTAAATTATTTCACATACCTGGTGTAAATACCCACCGTCTGTTCAGTTAGTACACGGCTGTGTACCTTGAAATATACAATATCTAGGCCTTTTAATTGGCCACTGTACTGTGCGTTCTCTTGCTAAATTATTTCACATACCTGGTGTAAATACCCACCGTCTGTACAGTTAGTACACGGCTGTGTACCTTGAAATATACAATATCTAGGCCTTTTAATTGGCCACTGTACTGTGCGTTCTCTTGCTAAATTATTTCACATACCTGGTGTAAATACCCCACCGTCTGTACAGTTAGTACACGGCTGTGTACCTTGAAATATACAATATCTAGGCCTTTTAATTGGCCACTGTACTGTGCGTTCTCTTGCTAAATTATTTCACATACCTGGTGTAAATACCCACCGTCTGTACAGTTAGTACACGGCTGTGTACCTTGAAATATACAATATCTAGGCCTTTTAATTGGCCACTGTACTGTGCGTTCTCTTGCTAAATTATTTCACATACCTGGTGTAAATACCCACCGTCTGTACAGTTAGTACACGGCTGTGTACCTTGAAATATACAATATCTAGGCCTTTTAATTGGCCACTGTACTGTGCGTTCTCTTGCTAAATTATTTCACATACCTGGTGTAAATACCCACCGTCTGTACAGTTAGTACACGGCTGTGTACCTTGAAATATACAATATCTAGGCCTTTTAATTGGCCACTGTACTGTGCGTTCTCTTGCTAAATTATTTCACATACCTGGTGTAAATACCCACCGTCTGTACAGTTAGTACACGGCTGTGTACCTTGAAATATACAATATCTAGGCCTTTTAATTGGCCACTGTACTGTGCGTTCTCTTGCTAAATTATTTCACATACCTGGTGTAAAATACCCACCGTCTGTACAGTTAGTACACGGCTGTGTACCTTGAAATATACAATATCTAGGCCTTTTAATTGGCCACTGTACTGTGCGTTCTCTTGCTAAATTATTTCACATACCTGGTGTAAATACCCACCGTCTGTACAGTTAGTACACGGCTGTGTACCTTGAAATATACAATATCTAGGCCTTTTAATTGGCCACTGTACTGTGCGTTCTCTTGCTAAATTATTTCACATACCTGGTGTAAATACCCACCGTCTGTACAGTTAGTACACGGCTGTGTACCTTGAAATATACAATATCTAGGCCTTTTAATTGGCCACTGTACTGTGCGTTCTCTTGCTAAATTATTTCACATACCTGGTGTAAATACCCACCGTCTGTACAGTTAGTACACGGCTGTGTACCTTGAAATATACAATATCTAGGCCTTTTAATTGGCCACTGTACTGTGCGTTCTCTTGCTAAATTATTTCACATACCTGGTGTAAATACCCACCGTCTGTACAGTTAGTACACGGCTGTGTACCTTGAAATATACAATATCTAGGCCTTTTAATTGGCCACTGTACTGTGCGTTCTCTTGCTAAATTATTTCACATACCTGGTGTAAATACCCACCGTCTGTACAGTTAGTACACGGCTGTGTACCTTGAAATATACAATATCTAGGCCTTTTAATTGGCCACTGTACTGTGCGTTTTCTTGTTAAATTATCTCACATACCTGGTGTAAATACCCACCGTCTGTTCAGTTACTACACGGCTGTGTACTTTGAAATATACAATATCTAGGCATTTTTAATAGCCACTGTACTGTGCGTTCTCTTGCTAAATATTTCACATACCTAATTATATACCCAAATATTGTATTTGCAACAAAAAAAAATAAAATGCGGAGGGGGGCTAGCGAATAGGACGTGGACGTGGACGAGGACGGGGGCGCGGAAATGCTGTTGGGGGCCTTGTTGAAGCCAGTGGGGATACAATGTGTGCTGGTGAGGATCAGCCAGGATCCCGCTCATCCAGAATCCCTGCCTTTATGGGACAGTTAAGCAGGGGGCGGTTACACCGCTGTTGAGGCCTGAGCAGGTTGAACAGGTGGTGCAATGGATAGCCGATAGCGCTTCCACACAGTTTGTCCACCAGCCAGTCATCCACACAGTCTCACTCTGACCCTCCTTCCTCCACACCTGGCCAACAGAGTCATACCACCCTTGACCCCTCCCAGGAGCTCTTTCGGGTCCTTTTCAGATGTGCCGGAAGATCCCAGGAGCTAGCAGAGGAATTTGTTGTAGTGATGCCCAACACTGAGTTTTCGCCATCTCCTGCTGATGTGGACCCTGAGCCAGCATCTGTTATCATGAGCGATGATGATGATGAGACGCAGTTGCCATCAAGGGAGGCTGTTAGAATGTCCAGTGGGCAGGAGGAGAGCAGAGTGAGAAGTGGAAGAGGAGCTGGTGATGACGAAATGACCGACCCCACTTGGCCAGGGGTGATGTCCAGCGAGGAAAGCAGTGAGAGGTGGTGGTCTGCGCAGCACCGAAAAAGGCAGCAAGAGGCAGAGGGATGTCCACAGGCAGAGGGATGTCCACAGGCAGAGGATGTCCACAGGCAGAGGCATGTCCACAGGCAGAGGCATGTCCACAGGCAGAGGGATGTCCACAGGCAGAGGGATGGCCACAGCAGAGGGATGGCCACAGGCAGAGGACAGTTTCAGACAGAGAAGTGAGGCCACAGCCAGCAGGGCCGAAGCTGTTCCCGCCACGGCCAGTCGCGCGAAGCTCCCCCATCGAGGCCTCGTACTTCTGTGCGTGTGGAGATATTTTAATTAGGATGAGCGAACTTTTGAAAAGTTCGGTCGGTTCGCTTCGGCGAACTTTTTGAAGTTCGGATTCGTACGAAACCGAACCTAAAACGAACCTTATACGAACGAATATACGCATATTGAGAATCTACACTAATACGTACGCTAATGCGAACATTCCGCCACAAATAACGAACATACAGTCTAGCGTTGTCAAAGGTACGCTACTTAACTGAATATGTACGCATTTGATGTGCCGTTTTTATTTTAACCAGATTCGTCTTAAAAGTTCTTAAACGAATCTGGTTCGTTACGGTTCTGTTCGCTCGTCCGAACGAACGTTCGGACGAACGAAAATAATAACCCATCTCGGCCATTCTCCCTCCAAAAGGTGGTTTGACACGAGGGTCACACCAGGAACAAGGGATTGTAGAAGTAATAATAATCCCTTGTATCCTGGTCTATTCTGTGAAAACGGTAACAGTTTTTGATGTGCCGTTTTTATTTTAACCAGATCGTCTTAAAAGTTCTTAAACGAATCTGGTTCGTTACGGTTCTGTCGCTCGTCCGAACGAACGTTCGGAATGAACGAAAATAATAACCCATCTCGGCCATTCTCCTCCCAAAAGGGTGGTTTGACACGAGGGTTCACACCAGGATACAAGGATTGTAGGAGTAATAAATAATCCCTTGTATCCTGGTCTATTCTGTGAAAACGGTACAGTTTTGATGTGCCGTTTTTATTTTAACCAGATTCGTCTTAAAAAGTTCTTAAACGAATCTGGTTCGTTACGGTTCTGTTCGCTCGTCCGAACGAACGTTCGGACGAACGAAAATAATAACCCATCTCGGCCATTCTCCTCCAAAAGGGTGGTTTGACACGAGGGTCACACCAGGATACAAGGATTGTAGGAGTAATAAATAATCCCTTGTATCCTGGTCTATTCTGTGGAAAAAGTAAACTTTATTTACGAACCTGATTCATACGAACTTGACGAAAGTTCGGTTCGGGGACGAACCGAAACGTTCGTAAAGTTCGTAACGAATCTGGTTCGTTACGTTCGGTTCGCTCATCCCTAATTTTAATGTTTGTGCGGATGACAAACTGAGCGCGCTGAGAAGAGCAATCTGACCACCTCAGGCATGCGGCCGTCACTTGGAATTCAAGCACTGGGCTGAGTGGGAGAGAGCAAACGCAATACAAACTGCGCCCGGTCTTGCTGCCACTGCCTCTTCCCCTTTGTTGTGTGCTGCCACTGCGGTCCAGACCTCCAGCCAGGACACCTCCACATCTGCCTCTGCCTCTGCTACTTTGGGGCCTTCTCCTTCAGCCTCCCTTCCCCCGCCCCTTCCCCCGCCTCTTCGCCTGCACCCTCACACTCCTCGTCCAACAACTGTCCATCTCGCAGGCGTTCGACCGCAGGCGGAAGTACGCCCTCGAGTCACCCCCAAGCCCAAGCCTTAAACTGCCACATCTCCAAACTGCTGGCCCTGGAGATGTTGCCGTTTAGGCTTGTGGAGACGCAGGCCTTCCGCGACCTGATGGCGGCTGCCGCACCTCGCTATTTCCGTCCCTAGCCGCCACTACTTTTCCCGGAGTGCCGTCCCCCGCCCTGCACCAGCACGTGTCGCGTAACATCAGGCGGGCCCTGAGGTACGCAGTCAGCGCAAAGGTCCACTTGACCACCGACTCATGGACAAGCGCTTGCGGCCAGGGACGATACATTTCTCTGACGCACACTGGGTGAATGTAGTGGAGGCGGGGACGGGGTCGCAAACAGAGACGGCCTACCTACCACCCCCGCCCAAGATTGCCAGCATGGGTTCTGATAAACCCCCCCCTCCTCCTCCTCCTCCTCCTCCTCCTCCTGTGCCTTAACATCTCCCTCAGCCGCTAGCTGGAAGCGTTGCAGCACTGGCGCGGGGAGACGTCAGCAGGCGGTGCTAAAGCTCATCAGCTTGGGCGACAGGAAGCACAGCGCCCCAGAGGTGAGGGACGCCATATTGCAGCAGACGGAGATGTGGCTGTCGCCGCTGCAGCTAGGACCAGGCATGGTCGTGTGCGATAAACGGCCGTAACCTGGTGGCGGCTCTGGAGCTTGCCGAACTCATCACGTACCATGCCTGGCCCACGTTTTTAATCTGTAGTCCAAAAATTTCTGAAAGACTTACCCCAACCTGGCAGAGCTACTGGTGAAAGTGCGGCGCTTGTGCGCTCACTTTCGTAAGTCAACTGTAGCTGCTGCTAGCTTAAAAAAAACTCCAGCAACGCCTCCATTTGCCTGAACATCGGCTGTTGTGCGACCTGCCCACTCGCTGGAATTCCACCTATTCCATGTTGGCCAGGGTGTGTGAGCAGCAGAGAGCATTGATGGAGTACCAGATAATGAATCCACGCGTGCCTCCAACTCAGCTCCCTCAGTTTGCCAACCACGAGTGGCCATGGATGGCAGACATATGCGATGTACTGCGTATCTTTGAGGAGTCCACCAAGAAGGTCAGCAGCGAGGACGCTATAGTGAGCGTAACCATTCCGCTCCTAGGCGTCCTTAAAGAATCGCTCATCGCAATAAGGGAGAACGCATTGCACGCAGAGGAGACGGGGGTAGGAGGAGACGCAACGGAGCTACACAGTCAGACCACACTTTTGTCTGCTTCACGGTGGCAGTTGCAGGAGGAGGAGGATGAGGAGGAGGACGACGTGGAGGTGGCTGTGGAAGAGGAGGAGGATGCTGGCGGCGAGGGTAGCAGTCAGGCTGTGTGCGTCCCATTGGTTCAGCGCGGATGGGGCGGAGAGGAGGCGGAAGAGGAAGAGGAGGAAATGGCAAAGTGATCCTTCTGGTGGGGGGCAGTGAGGTCATGCCTATTCAGAGTCTGGCACACATGGCTGACTTCATGCTGGGCTGCTTTTCCCGGGACACACGTGTTGTCCGGATAGTGGAGAACAAACTGTACTGGGTCTTCGCACTCCTGGACCCCCCGGTATAAAGATAACGTCTCCTCTTTTATTCCGGTAGAGGAGAGGACAAATCGATTGCTGGAATACCAGAGGAACTCGTGCAGAACATGATGGAGATTTTCCCACCCACCATCGCTGGCGGCAGAGAGGAGAGGGTCTCCCAGAGTCCCACAACATCCATCAGGCCCACAGCCACCAGGGGAACACTCTCCAAGGTGTGGGACACGTTCATGGCACCCCCTCGTGCAACTTCCATCACTGCGGGGCCCGCTATCAGCAGGAGGGACAAGTATCGGCGGATGTTGCGGGAGTACCTGGCAGACCCGTACCCCTGTCCTCCCCGATCCCTCGGCGTCCCTACACTTACTGGGTCTCCAAGTTGGACACGTGGCTGGAACTGTCCCTGTACGCCTTGGAGGTGCTTGCCTGCCCTGCCGCCAGCGTGCTATCAGAAAGGGTGTTCAGCGCAGCCCGGGGGCATTATAACCGATAAGCGCAGCCGCCTGTCAACCGACAGTGCGACAGGCTGACGCTAATCAAAATGAACAGGCAAGTGGATTGACCCGGACTTTGCTTCTCCAACAGTGGAAAGCAGCCAAAAGTGAAGTGCCATCTGTATGAAGTGCCATTTCCTCCTCCACCTCCTCCTCCTCCTCCTTAACCGCCGTAGAATTGCTCCGTAAATAAGAAAAATTTATATATTTATGGCTCACCTCTTGGGCCTCCACAAAATGTTTAAGAGGTCTCACCTCTTGGGGCCTCCACATAATTTTTAAAGTCTCACCTCTTGGCCTCCACATAATTTTTAAGGTCTCACCTCTTGGGCCTCCACATAATTTTTAAGAGGTCTCACCTCTTGGGCCTCCACATAATTTTTAACAGGTCTCACCTCTTGGGCCTCCACAAAATGTTTTAACAGGTCTCACCTCTTGGGCCTCCACATAATTTTTAAGAGGTCTCCCCTCTGGCTCCACATATAATTTAAGACGTCTCACCTCTTGGGCCTCCACATAAATGTTTTAACAGGTCTCACCTCTTGGGCCTCCACATAATTTTTAATAGTCTCACCTCTGGGCCTCCACATAATTTTTTAACAGGTCTCACCTCTTGGGCCTCCACATAATTTTTAAGAGGTCTCACCTCTTGGGCCTCCACATAAATTTCTTACACAGGTCTCACCTCTTGGGCCTCCACATAATTTTTATCTCACCTTTAAGAGGTCTCAACCTCTTGGGCCTCACAAAATCTTTAAGAGGTCTCACCTCTTGGGCCTCCACATAATTTTTAAGAGGTCTCACCTCTTGGGCCTCCACAAAATCTTTAAGAGGTCTCACCTCTTGGGCCTCCACAAAATCTTTAAGAGGTCTCACCTCTTGGGCCTCCACATAATTTTTAAGAGGTCTCACCTCTTGGGCCTCCACAAAATTTTAAGAGGTCTCACCTCTTGGGCCTCCACAAAATCTTTAAGAGGTCTCACCTCTTGGGCCTCCACATAATCTTTTAAGAGGTCTCACCTCTTGGGCCTCCACAAAAATCTTTAAAGAGGTCTCACCTCTTGGGCCTCCACAAAATCTTTAAGAGGTCTCACCTCTTGGGCCTCCACAAAATTTTTTAAGAGGTCCACCTCTTGGCCCACAAAATCTTTAAGAGGTCTCACCTCTTGGGCCTCCACATAATTATACTATAAAATATTAGGCCTTATAATTGGCAACTGTACTGTGCGTTCTCTTGCAAAATTCTTTAAATACCTGGTGTTAATACCCACGCGTCTGAAAAGTTAGTACAACGGCTGTGTACCTTGAACTCTAAAATATTAGGCCTTATAATTGGCAACTGTACTGTGCGTTCCTCTTGCAAAAATTATTTCACGGCTGTGAAGGCAAAATATTGTAACCAAAAAAAAATAAAATGCGGAGGGGGGCTAGCGGAAATAGGACGTGGACGAGGACGGGGGCGCGGAAATGCTGTTGGGGGCCATAGTTGCTGGTTGAATTATCTGAGGTAAATGATTCTCCTTTAGACGACGCTTTCCCTTTGCATCGTTCTGCGATTAAACCATAAATAACTCTCTGCATATTTATACCAAATGCACCCAGTACGAAAAAAGTCATAGAAAGTTTCCAAACAGAGACTGGAAAACATCAGTAAGTTGAAAAAAACTGTTCGCTAAAAAAAAAAAAAAGTTAAAAATAAAATTGGCAGTTGATAGTATCGAGCTATTGTCACAGAGAGACGCGATTACAACACCTTCATTTACATTCAGTACATGTCTCAAGGCATTGGGAGAATGAAAACAGGCCACGGCTGGAGTATGAAATGTACCACCGCTTTGTACTGTCCGATACTGACCCGGTCCAGGTGATGTCCAGCGAGGAAAGCAGTGGAGAGGTGGTGGTCTGCGCAGCACCGAAAAAGGCAGCAAGAGGCAGAGGGATGTCCACAGGCAGAGGAATGTCCACAGGCAGAGGGATGTCCACAGGCAGAGGGATGTCCACAGGCAGAGGGATGTCCACAGGCAGAGGGATGTCCACAGGCAGAGGACAGTTCAGACAGAGAAGTGAGGCCACAGCCAGCAGGGCCGAGCGTAACCATCCCGCTCCTATGCGTCCTTAAAGAATCCCTCATCGCAATAAGGGAGAACGCATTGCACACAGAGGAGACGGGGGCAGGAGGAGACGCAACGGAGCTACACAGTCAGACCACACTTTTGTCTGCTTCACGGTGGCAGTTTGCAGGAGGAGGAGGAATGAGGAGGAGGAGGACGACGTGGAGGTGGCTGTGGAAAGAGGAGGAGGATGCTGGCGGCGAGGGTAGCAGTCAGGCTGTGTGCGTCCCATTGGTTCAGCGCGGATGGGGCGGAGAGGAGGCGGAAGAGGAAGAGGAGGAAATGGCAAGTGATCCTTCTGGTGGGGGCAGTGACGTCATGCCTATTCAGAGTCTGGCACACATGGCTGACTTCATGCTGGGCTGCTTTTCCCGGGACACACGTGTTGTCCGGATAGTGGAGAACAAACTGTACTGGGTCTTCGCAATCCAAGTTGGACACGTGGCTGGAACTGTCCCTGTACGCCTTGGAGGTGCTTGCCTGCCCTGCCGCCAGCGTGCTATCAGAAAGGGTGTTCAGCGCTGCCGGGGGCATTATCACCGATAAGCGCAGCCGCCTGTCAACCGACAGTGCCGACAGGCTGACGCTAATCAAAATGAACAGCAAGTGGATTGACCCGGACTTTGCTTCTCCAAGCCGTGGAAAGCAGCCAAAGTGAAGTGCCATCTGTATGAAGTGCCATTTCCCTCCTCCACCTCCTCCTCCTCCTCCTTAACCGCCGTAGAATTGGTCCGTAAATCAGAAAATTTTTTATATTTATGGCTCACCTCTTGGGCCTCCACAAAATGTTTAAGAGGTCTCACCTCTTGGGCCTCCACATAATTTTTAAAGAGGTCTCACCTCTTGGGCCTGCGCAAAATGTTTACGAGGTCTCACCTCTTGGGCCTCCACATAATTTTTAAGAGGTCTCCCCTCTTGGGCCTCCACAAAATGTTTAAGAGGTCTCACCTCTTGGCCTCCACAAAATGTTTAAGAGGTCTCACCTCTTGGCCTCCACATAATTTTTAAGAGTCTCACCTCTTGGGCCTCCACATAATTTTTAATACGTCTCACCTCTTGGGCCTCCACAAAATGTTTAACAGGTCTCACCTCTTGGCCTCCACAATATTTTTAATAACGTCTCACCTCTTGGGCCTCCACAAAATGTTTAACAGGTCTCACCTCTTGGGCCTCCACATAATTTTTAACGGGTCTCCCCTCTTGGCCTCCACATAATTTTTAATAGTCTCACCTCTTGGGCCTCCACAAAATCTTTAACAGGTCTCCCCTCTTGGGCTCCACATAATTTTTAATACGTCTCAACCTCTTGGGCCTCACAAAATGTTTAAGAGGTCTACCTCTTTGGCCTCCACATAATTTTAAGAGTCTCCCCTCTTGGGCTCCACATAATTTTTAATACGTCTCACCTCTTGGCCTCCACAAATGCTTTAACAGGTCTCACCTCTTGGGGCCTCACATAATTTTTAAGAGGGTCCCTCTTGGCCTCCACATAAATTTTTAAGGTGTCCCCTCTTGGGCCTCCACATATTTTAAACGTCTCACCTCTTGGGCTCCACAAAATCTTAACAGATCTCACTCTTGGGCCTCCACATAATTTTTAAGAGGTCTCACCTCTTGGGCCTCCACAAAATGTTTAAGAGGTCTCACCTCTTGGGCCTCCACATAATTTTAAGAGGTGCACCTCTTGGGCCTCCACATAATTTTTAACGGGTCCTGCCCCCCTCTTGGGCCTCCACATAATTTTTAATACGTCTCACCTCTTGGGCTCCACAAAATCTTTAACAGGTCTCACCTCTTGGCCTCCACAAAATGTTTAAGAGGTCTCACCTCTTTAGCCTCCACACAATTTTTAAGACGTGTCACCTCTTGGGCCTCCACAAAATTTTCCATGAGCCTCTGGCCAGCCCACGGCCTCTTCCTGCCTTTTGCGGTCCTACGCATCCCTCAACAATCCCCACTGCTTTACCTGCTAGACATGACACTGGGCCAGGTCGGGGTGACTGACATCTCAAGCGCCAACAATTTGGGCATTTTAAGGCTTCTGCATGTGTTTGAGTTGTTTTTACATTTTAAAGAAGACATGTCTGACCACATCTCACACACACAAATGACAATTAGGGTGGGGTCTATTTGCTTTTCCCTTTGCTTATGCCATCTGTGGTTGTCATAGGCAACGTGATTTTAAGGGGTTTAGAATTTTATCATTCTTTTTTGTCTAGTTTGGCTTGGGGTCTATGGTAATGTAGAGGAAAGAAGGTTTCCTTGTATGGTCTCACTTTACAGAGAGGTTAGATTGTCTTTGGAGTGTATTGTTGAGAGGCTTGTGATAGTGGCGTAATAGTGCGACTTGGGCGCGTTATATGCACCCAGACATGCTTCCCCTGCTGTCCCAGTTGCATTCCAGCAGTGTTGGCATCCTTTTCTGAGGTTCCAGGGTGGACTTGGTGACCTCCAAGTGGTCGAATTGAGATTTCCAAGTGGCGAGCATTTTTTTCCCATAGACTATAATGGGATTCGATATCCGGTCGAATAGTCGAATTTCGCAGTCTATTCGAATCGAATTTCGAACTTTCGAATATTTCACTACTCGCTCATCTCTATTAATAAGCACACATTTATATGTACTCTAAATACTATAGCTAAATGAGCAAACTTTATAGAAATACTCCTGCCTATCAACTTATATCAAAATTAACTCTGTGATAGCACAAAACCAGAGATTGTATGGGAAATGACTATAATAAATTATGCCCTGCATTAATTTCTATTGGTAAATAATAGAGATGAGCGAGCACTAAAATGCTCGGGTGCTCGTTATTCGAGTCGAACTTTTCCCGATGCTCGGGTGCTTGTTTCGAATAACGAACCCCATTGAAGTCAATGGGAGACTCGAACATTTTTTGCAGGGGACCAAGGCTCTGCCTAGGGAAGACTGGGTGAAAACCTGGAAACCTCAGAAAATTATGGAAACACCACGGAAATGGACAGGAAACAGCAGGGGCAGCATGCATGGATGCCTCTGAGGCTGCCTAATCCCACCATTACCCCCAAATTCTCCTAGTGGGGCATGTGTGGTATTGATTCTTCTCAGTTTAAAATCGCATACGTCCCCTATCTTGGGACCATATATTTCATGGATTTTTCGAACACGGAAAAGGAAAAAGAGCTTGCTCTGGCCAGGGGAGTGTCTTTCCTACTGCAGCTAAGGGGACGTGTCCATGCTCTGCCTATCACAGGTCAGGAGGCAATTAAAAGAAGAACCAAAAAAAAAAAATCAGTACAATATCTAATACGTCCCCTATCCGGGTAAATTGTTTGGAGAGAGGGCCTGTAGGTGAGGGGCAGGCTGGGGGGAAGGAGGTTGAGCTGGAAGAGCCACAGGAGTGCCCCCTGGGCTAGCGTGTGTGGTGGTGACAACAGCCGGATGGATTTGGAAAAACTTTAGCATCAACCGGTACGGTATGTATTCTTCTGAGTTTAATACCGTATACGGCACCTATCTTGGGACCATATATTTCATGGATTTTTCGA
This sequence comes from Rhinella marina, assembly GCA_900303285.1. Lineage (NCBI taxonomy): Eukaryota > Metazoa > Chordata > Amphibia > Anura > Bufonidae > Rhinella > Rhinella marina. Next base: position 11,971 of record ONZH01021094.1, read on the forward strand.
ACTCAGAAAATGAAAAAGAGCTTGCTCTGGCCAGGGGAGTGTCTTTTCTACTGCAGCTAAGGGGACGGGTCCATGCTCTGCCTATCACAGGTCAGGAGGCAATTAAAAGAGGAACAAACAAAAATCAGTATAATATCTAATACGTCCCCTATCGGGGTAAATTGTTTGGAGAAAGGGCCAGTAGGTGGGGGCAGGCTGGGGGAAGGAGGTTGAGCTGGAAGAGCCAGAGGAGTGCCCCCTGGGCTAGTGTGTGTGGTGGTGACAACACCCGGATGGATTTGGAAAAACTGTAGCATCAACCGGTACGGTATGTATTCTTCTGAGTTTAATACCGTGTACGGCACCTATCCGGAAAAATAGTTTGGAGAGAGAGAAAGAGAGGAAAAAGACGTGCAGTATGGAGCAATTACACGGAAACTATTAGATTAGGCAGACTTGGTTTGCTTAATTGCAACCCAGACAAATGAGAGAAAGAGAGGAAAATGACGTATTTTTAAAAGTGACGTTCAGTTTAGATCAAGTGTGGTATGTGTTCTATGTATACTACTCAGTTTAATACCGTATATGGCAGCTATCCGGAAAAATTGTTTGGAGAGAGGGCCTGTAGGGGGCCCTCCTGAAAAATTGTGGTAAAAGAGTGCCAGTTGGACCTCTAAAAAATGGTGTTTTTTTAGTCAGCTTTAGGCAAAGATGACATGGAGGAGGAGGAGTAGGAGGAGTAGAGAAGAGGAATCGGATACATAAGTAATGTTAATCTTTAGCTGCTTTCCCCCGGAGGAGATTTGAATTCCGGTGAAATCAATGCTTTGTTCATTTTAATAAGCGTCAGCCTGTCAGCGCTGTCAGTTGACAGGCGTGTATGCTTATCGGTGATGACGCCACCAGCTGCACTGAATACCCGCTCTGACAGCACGCTAGCGGCAGGGCAGGCCAGCACCTCCAAGGCGTACAGCGCCAGTTCAGGCCACGTGTCCAGCTTTGAAACCCAGTAGTTGTATGAAACAGAGTGATCGCTACGGACGTTGGTATGGTCAGCTAGGTACTCCCTCACCATCTTTCTGTACAGCTCCCCCCTACTCTGCCTAGACTGGGGACAGGTGACAGTGTCTTGCTGGGGTGACATAAAACTGGCAAAGGCCTTGGAGACTGTTACCCTGCCAGTGCTAGACAAGCTGCCTGCTCGCTCCTCTCCCCCGCTACTTGGCCCACAGAACCATGCCCTCTGCCGCTAGCGGCGTCAGATGGGAAGAATTGTTTCAGCTTTTGCACCAGGGCCTGTTGATATCTATTCACTCTCATACTGGAAAAGGTTCTGCTTGTACTGTGGGTCCAGGAGTGAACACCCAGTAATCGGTGTTTGAAAAAATTCTTCTAACGCGAGGGTCACGGGATAAGCAGCCTAACATGAAGTCTGCCATGTGTGCCAGAGTCCCAACACGCAAGAATTCCCTCTCCTCACTGGCCTGACTCTCCATTTCCTCCTCCTCCTCCTAAGTCCTCCTCTTCAGCCCATACACGCTCAAGAGTTAAGGACTGAGCACTGATACCCTCTACTGTCTCGCCGACATTCTCCTCCTCTTCCTCCTCATCCTCATCCCCCTCCTCCGATACGCGCTGAGAAACAGACCGGAGGGTGCTCTGGCTATCAAGCGACATATCTTCATCCACCGTCTCTTGTGACAAGCGCAAAGCATCCGACTTGATGCTGAGCAGTGAGTTTTTCAACAGGCAAAGCAGCGGGATGGTGAGGCTGATAATGGCGGCATCGCCGCTGACCATCTGTGTTGACTCTTTAAAGTTGCTCAACACCTGGCAGATATCAGACATCCACGTCCACTCCTCATTGTAGACTTGAGGAATCTGACTGACCTGACTACCAGTTCTGGTGGAAGTTGACATCTGGCAGTCTACAATCGCTCTGCGCTGCTGGTAAACTCTGGATAACATGTTTAATGTTGAATTCCATCTCGTGGGCATGTCGCACAACAGTCGGTGAGCGGGCAGTTGTAGGCGGCGCTGCGCTGCCCTGAGAGTGGAAGCATCTGTGGTCGACTTGCGGAAATGCGCACAGATGCGGCGCACCTTGGTGAGCAAATCAGACAGATTGGGGTATGTCTTGAGGCACCGCTGAACTATTAGATTGAACACGTGGGCCAGGCATGGCACATGTGTCAGCCTGCCAAGTTGAAGAGCTGCCACCTGGTTACGCCCGTTGTCACACACAACCATGCCTAGCTTGAGGTTCAGCGGTGGCAGCCACACATTGGTCTGCGCCGTGATGCCCTGTAACAGCTCTTGGGCGGTGTGCCTTTTGTCACCTAAGCTCAGCAGTTTGAGCACCGCCTGCTGGCGCTTACCCACGGCACTGCTGCTGCGCCTAGAGCTACCGACTGAAGGCGCCGTGCCCACGGATGGTAATTCGATGGAGGAGGAGGAGGAGGCATAGTACGTCTGAGAGACCGTGACCAAGGTAGGCCCCGCAATCCTCGGTGTGGGCAGTACATGAGCGGCCCCAGGGTTATTCTCGGTCCCAGCCTCCACTAAGTTAACCCAATGTGCCGTCAGTGAGATATAGTGTCCCTGCCCGGCAGCACTTGTCCACGTGTCTGTGGTTAGGTGGACCTTCTCAAAAACAGCGTTGGACAGGGCATGGATGATGTTCTGTGACACGTGCTGGTGTAGGGCTGGGACGGCACATCGGGAAAAATAGTGGCGGCTGGCGACCGAATACCGAGGGGCAGCCACCGCCATGAGATTGCGAAAGGCCTCAGTCTCTACCAGCCTATAGGGCAGCATCTCCAGGCTAAGCAATTTGGAGATGTGGACGTTGAGGGCTTGGGCATGTGGGTGGGTGGAACTGTATTTCCTCTTGCGCTCCAGCGTCTGCTGTAAAGACAGCTGAACGCTGCGCTGGGACACGTTGGTGGACACTGTGGAGGATCGTGGAGGCGAAGGTGTGGTTTTCCGGCGGGAGGCGCTCATGCCGGGGTCCTGGGCAGGGGGTTGACTAGCAGAGGCAGCGAGTGACGCAGGGGGTTGACTAGCAGAGGCAGCGAGTGACACAGGGAAAGGAGCAGTGGTGTGACCGCAGAAGGTGGTGAACGGCCTTGGTTCCATTGAGTGGGGTGTTTAGCACTCATATGCCTGCGCATGCTGGTGGTAGTTAGGCTAGTAGTGGTGGCACCCCTGCTGATCCTGGTGTGGCACAGCTTGCACACCACAGTCCGTCGGTCATCCTCACTTTCTTTAAAGAACCTCCAGACTTGCGAACATCTAGGCCTCGCCACTGGAGCTTCACTACGTGAAACAGTTGCTACTGATGCACCAGCTCTGGCCCTGCTTCTCCCTCTGGCCACACCACTGCCTCTTACAACCTGTTCTGGTGCAGCACTCGCCTCCGCCTCAGAAGCACTGTCTTCACTCGGCATATCAACCCAGCTTGGGTCAGTCACCTCGTCATCCTCCGATTCCTCAGTCTGCTCCCCCCTCGGACTTCCTGCCCTGACAACAACTTCACCACTGTCTGACAACCGTGTCTCCTCATCGTCCGACACCTCTTTACAAATTTCTTCCACTAATTTAACTTTGTCATCATCATCATCATCACCCACAGACTGCGACAGTTGGAAAACTTGGGCATCGGGTCAGCAGCAACCTGAGAAGTGGTTTGTGACTCTGGGAAGGGTCCAGAAAACAGTTCCTCAGAGTATGCCGGATCGCATTCCAAATTTTCCTGGGAGGAGGATGACTGGTGGGAAGGAGGTTGAGGTGGAGGAGCCAGAGGAGTCCTCCCTTGGGTAACGTGGGTGGACTGCGTGGAAGACTGACTGGTGGACAAATTACTTGAAGCATTGTCCTCAATCCACAAGATCAGCTGTTCGCACTGTTGTGGTTTCAACAGTCCTCTACCACGTGTCCCTGTAAGTTGAGACATGAAGCTAGGGAGTGTAGCTCTGCGGCGTTCCCCTGCTCCCTCATCAGCAGGTACTGTCTAACCCTGCCCAGGACCACGGCCTCTGCCCCCTGCAGTAATTGAATGCCCACGCCCACGCCAGCGCCCTCTTCCTCGACCCTTAGCCCTGGGGTTCAACATTTTCTGTATATAAGTGTATTATATAAAAAATAAAAAATAAATGGGCCTAGTGTACTGAAACCCACAAACTTGTTCAGTCTGGTTTAATTAAGTGACAAAAAGAAAGTGTCACCTGGACAGAAAATAGGGATTGTAGTGAGTGTACTGAACTGTGACAGACAGAATGGTTCCACGCAGCTGTGTGAAATGGATTTGTATCACTGAGCTAAAACAACTAAAAAAATATTTTGTAAAAAATTTTTTTTATATATTTTTTTGTACTTTTGGTTTTTTTTGGAACGTGACGTGCAGAAACTATCGTAGAGCTAACTGACACCCTACTGACGGTGGCTATTTAGACTGCGACCCAGACAAATGTCGCACAGAGATTTGTTTGATCAAGCTATATATGTGACAGGCAGCAACAGACTTGGTTGTATTAAGTGACGTACAGAAAGTGTCACCTGGACAGAAAATACGGATAGGAGTGAGTGTAATGAACTGTGACACACAGAATGGTTCCACGCAGCTGTGTGAAATGGATTTGTATCACTGAGCTAAAACAACTAAAAAAATATTTTTTTTAATATATTTTTTTTATATTTTTTTTTGTAGTTTTGTTTTTTTTGGAACGTGACGTGCAGAAACTATCGTAGACCTAACTCACACCCTGTGAAAGGTGGCTATTTTGACTGTGACCCAGACAAATGTCGCTGAGATTTTTTTGATCAAGCTATATACGTGACAGGCAGCAAAAGACTTGGTTGTATTAAGTGACGTACAGAAAGTGTCACCTGGACAGAAAATACGGATAGGAGTGAGTGTAATGAACTGTGTCACACAGAATGGTTCCACGCAGCTGTGTGAAATGGATATGTATCACTGAGCTAAAACAACTAAAAAATATTTTTTTTTATATATTTTTTTGTAGTTTTGTTTTTTTAGGAACGTGACGTGCAGAAACTATCGTAGACCTAACTCACACCCTGTTAAAGGTGGCTATTTTGACTGCGACCCAGACAAATGTCGCACAGAGATTTTTGGGATCAAGCTATATACGTGACAGGCAGCAAAAGACTTGGTTGTATTAAGTGACGTACAGAAATTGTCACCTGGACAGAAAATACGGATAGGAGTGAGTGTAATGAACTGTGACACACAGAATTGTTCCACGCAGCTGTGTGAAATGGATTTGTATCACTGAGCTAAAACAACTAAAAAACTATTTTTTTAATATATTTTTTTAAAATTTTTTTTGTAGTTTTGTTTTTTTTTGGAACGTGACGTGCAGAAACTATCGTAGAGCTAACTGACAACCTACTGACGGTGGCTATTTAGACTGCGACCCAGACAAATGTCGCACAGATATTTTTGGGATCAAGCTATATACGTGACAGGCAGCAAAAGACTTGGTTTTATTAAGTGACGTACAGAAAGTGTCACCTGGACAGAAAATACGTATTGGCGTGAGTGGACAGCTGAACTGTGACACACAGAATGGTTCCACACTGCTGTGTGAAATGGATTTGTATCACTGAGATATAACATAAAAAAAGGGGGTTATATATGGCGATAGCTGCACTACTAGTGCCAGCCAGCCAAGCCAAGTCAGGAGACAAAAAAAATGTCTTGTAGCCCTTAGAAGGGCTGTTGGGTTCTTTGTGGGTGATTCCTGCCTAACAGAGAACTAAATGCAGGCCCGAACACTCTCCCTGAAACGCAGTAGCTCTATCCCTAACGACATCCAGACAGCATCTGAGCCGAGCAACGCGGCCAGTCACTAGTATATTCCAGGGTCACCTGATCAGGCCAGCCAACCCCTTCTATCGACATGTAAGGGCCCCACGTGATGCTGGGTGTACCGCAGAGTCTCCTGGCTTGTGATTGGCTGAGTTTATAGGCGCCAAAAAAGCACGATGCAGAAGTTGCCATTTCCTCGAGTATGGCGAGATACTCGTCCGAGCAGCGAGCACTTGCGAGTACCCTAATACTCGAACGAGCACAAAGCTCGGACGAGTATGCTCGCTCATCTTTAGTAAATAATCAAATTGGTAGATTCTTTTGCCTGTTGGCTGCTTGCAAATTGATTTCTTATGGTTACAGATAGTGGATTTCTCAAAAAGATTCTTATAGCTCTTAGTAAACCACATTTACAAACAGAAATGCTTTTTTGATGTGCAGCTTAAATAACAAGAATATATCTTCTACCTGTGGAAGGGGAATTCCCTAAATAACAGCTCAATAAACTTCAATTTGAATATACTTTCATTATAAAAAAAAATGTTTTAATAAATGAAAATTCATTTCCCATTGGTGACCTTCAAAACCTGTAGCTTCAGGAGAACTCAGGCTTCTATTTATATTAGTTGTAATATTTGAAAAATGTCATATAACATCTCATCACAAAATGGTTTAGTGTAAAAATTCAAATATTATATCTAGAGACCTTAAAGTGTAACTGTCATACATTTTTTTGTAATGTTTAGGGGCAGTGAGAGTGACCATTTTTTAAATATATTTAATTACTGAACTAAATAGCTTCCATCTTGTGCGTTAGCAATGCTTCCTGTCTACTGTTTACTTAACTGTACAGACGCGCTCCACAATGACTGCTGCTGCCCTCATCTCCTCTCTCCGTATATATATACAGTACAGACCAAAAGTTTGGACACACCTCATTCAAAGAGTTTTCTGTATTTTCATGACTATGCAAATTGTAGATTCACACTGAAGGCATCAAAACTGTGAATTAACACATGTGGAATTATATACTCAACAAAAAAGTGTGAAACAACTGAAAATATGTCTTACATTCTAGGTTCTTCAAAGTAGCCACCTTTTGCTTTGATTACTGCTTTGCACACTCTTGGCATTCTCTTGATGAGCTTCAAGAGGTAGTCACCTGAAATGGTTTTCACTTCACAGGTGTGCCCTGTCAGGTTTAATAAGTGGGATTTCTTGCCTTATAAATGGGGTTGGAACCATGAGTTGTGTTGGGCAGAAGTCAGGTGGATTCACAGCTGATAGTCCTACTGAATAGACTGTTATAATTTGTATTAGTAACATAGTAACATAGTTTATAAGGCCGAAAAAAAGACATCTGTCCATCCAGTTCGACCTGTTTTCCTACAAGTTGATCCAGAGGAAGGCAAAAAACCCCTGTGCGGTAGAAGCCAATTTTCCTCACTTTAGGGGAAAAAATTCCTTCCCGACTCCAATCAGGCAATCAGAATTACTCCCTGGATCAACAACAACCCATATCTAGTAACTATAACATGTAATATTATTACCCTCCAGAAATACATTCAGGCCCCTCTTGAACTCTTTTAGTGAACTTACCATCACCACCTCCTCAGGCAGAGAGTTCCATAGTCTCACTGCTCTTACCGTAAAGAATCCTCTTCTATGTTTGTGAACAAACCTTCTTTCCTCCAGGCACAAGGATGTCCCCTCGTCATGGTCGCTGTCCTTGGGATAAAGAGATCATGGGAGAGATCTCTGTACTGACCCCTGATATATTTATACATAGTTATTAGATCTCCCCTCAGTCGTCTTTTTTCTAAAGTGAAAAAACCCTAATTTTGATAATCTTTCTGGGTACTGTAGTCCACCCATTCCAGCTATGACTTTAGTTGCCCTCCTCTGAACCCTCTCCAGCTCTGCTATGTCTGCCTTGTTCATAGGAGCCCAGAACTATACACAGTACTCCATGTGTGATTTGTAAAGTGGCAGGACTATTTTCTCATCTCGGGCATCTATGCCCCTTTTGATGCAACCCATTATCTTATTGGCCTTGGCAGCAGCTGTCTGACACTGGGTTCTGCAGCTTAGTTTGCTGTTCACTAAAATTCCTAGGACCTTTTCCATGTCAGAGTTACCCAATGTTTTACCATTTAGTATGTACTGGTGACTTGCATTATTCCTTCCCATATGCATAACCTTACATTTGTCAGTGTTAAACCTCATCTGCCACTTCTCTGCCCAAGCCTCCAGTCTATCCAGATCCATCTGTAGCAGTGTACTGTCCTCTTCTGTGTTAATTACTTTACACAGTTTAGTGTCATCTGCAAGCATTGATATTTTACTGTGCAAGCCTTCTACAAGATCATTAATAAATATATTGAAAAGAATAGGGCCCAATACTGACCCCTGTGGTACCCCACTAGTTACAGTGACCCAATCTGAGTATGTACCATTAATAACCACCCTCTGTTTTCTATCACTGAGCCATTTACTTACCCACATACAGACATTTTCTCCAAGGCCAAGCATTCTCATTTTATATACTAACCTTTTATGTGGTACAGTGTCAAATCCTTTGGAGAAGTCCAGATATATGACATCCATTGATTCTCCGCGGTCAAGTCTAGAACTTACCTCCTCATAGAAACTGATTAAATTGGTTTGACACGACCGATCCCTCATGAAGCCATGCTGATATGGAGTTATTTGCTTATTTTCATTGAGGTACTCCAATATAGCATCTCTTAGAAAACCTTCAAACAGTTTACCCACTACAGATGTTAAACTTACCGGCCTATAGTTCCGGGGCTCTGTTTTTGAACCCTTTTTTAATATTGGCACCCCATTTGCTATGCGCCAATCCAGTGGAACACTCCCTGTCAGTATAGAGTCCTTAAATATCAAGTATAAGGGTCTGGCAATGACATTACTTAATTCTCTTAGGATACGTGGGTGTATGCCACCCGGTCCTGGCAATTTGTCTATTTTAATCTTTTTAAGATGCCCCAGTACTTCTTCCTGGGTCAGACAGGACACTTTTAAAGGGGAATTCACTTTTATATTCTGCATTTCATCTGACAGTTTATTTTCCTCAGTGAATACAGTGGAGAAGAAAATTATTATGGCAAGAAAAAAGCAGCTAAGTAAAGAAAAACGAGTGGCCATCATAACTTTAAGAAATAAAGGTCAGTCAGTCCGAAAAATTTGGAAAACTTTGAAAGTGTCCCCAAGTGCAGTTGCAAAAACCATCAAGCGCTACAAAGAAACTGGCTCACATGAGGAACGCCCCAGGAAAGAAAGACCAAGAGTCACCTCTGCTGCGGAGGATAAGTTTATCCGAGTCACCAGCCTCAGTAATCGCAGGTTAACAGCAGCTCAGATTAGAGACCAGGTCAATGCCACACAGAGTTCTAGCAGCAGACACATCTCTACAACAACTGTTAAGAGGAGACTGTGTGCAGCAGGCCTTCATGGTAAAATAGCTGCTAGGAAACCACTGCTAAGGACAGGCAACAAGAAGAAGAGACTTGTTTGGGCTAAAGAACACAAGGAATGGACATTAGACCAGTGGAAATCTGTGCTTTGGTCTGATGAGTCCAAATTTGAGATCCTTGGTTCCAACCACCGTGTCTTTGTGCGATGCAGAAAAGGTGAATGGATGGACTCTACATGCCTGGTTCCCACCGTGAAGCATGGAGGAGGAGGTGTGATGGTGTGGGGGTACTTTGCTGGTGACACGGTTGGGGTTGTATTCAAAATTGAAGGGATACTAAACCAGCATGGCTACCACAGCATCTTGCAGAGGCATTCTATTCCATCCAGTTTGCGTTTAGTTGGACCATCATTTATTTATCAACAGGACAATGACCCCAAACATAGACTGTGTAAGGGCTATTTGACCAAGAAGGAGAGTGATGGGTGCTACGTCAGATGACCTGGCCTCCACAGTCACCAGACCTAACCCCAATCGAGATGGTTTGGGGTGAGCTGGACCACAGAGTGAAGGCAAAAGGGCCAACAAGTGCTAAGCATCTCTGGGAACTCCTTCAAGACTGTTGGAATACCATTTCAGGTGACTACCTCTTGAAGCTCATCAATAGTGTGCAAAGCAGTAATCAAACCAAAAGGTGGCTACTTTAAAGAACCTAGAATATAAGACATATTTTCAGTTGTTTCACACTTTTTTGTTAAGTCCCCCCCCCCGGAACTTTTTAATCTTTTACCACATTTCAGGATTCAAACAAAAAGATATAATATTTTACATTTTTGGTGAAGAATCAACAACAAGTGGGTCACAATTGTGAAGTTGAACGAAATTTATTGGACCTACTTTATTATTTATTACTCTTTTTGTAATAATAAAACTGAAAAGTTATTCGGCCCATTTACTTTCAGTTTTGAAAACTCACTCTAGAAGTTCATTGAGGATCTCTGAATGATCCAATGTTGTCCTAAATGACTGATGAAGATAAATAGAATCCACCTGTGTGTAATCAAGTCTCCGTATAAATGCACCTGCTCTGTGATAGTCTCAGGGTTCTGTTTAAAGCACAGAGAGCATCATGAAGACCAAGTAACACACCAGGCAGGTCTGTGATACTGTTGTGGAGAAGTTTAAAGCCGGATTTGGATACCAAAAGATTTCCCAAGCTTTAAACATCCCAAGGAGCACTGTGCAAGCGATCATATTGAAATGGAAGGAGTATTAGACCACTGCAAATCTACCAAGACCCGACCAACCCTCTAAACTTTCATCTCAAACAAGGAGAAGACTGATCAGAGATGTAGCCAAGAGGCCCATGATCACTCTGGATGAACTGCAGAGATCTACAGCTGAGGTGGGAGAGTCTGTCCATAGGACAACAATCAGTCGAACACTTCACAAATCTGGCCTTTATGGAAGAGTGGCAAGAAGAAAGCCATTTCTCAAAGATATCCATAAAAAATCTTGTTTACTATTTTCCACAATCCACCTGGGAGACACACCAAACATGTGGAAGAAGGTGTTCTGGTCAGATGAAACCGAACTTTTTGGAAACAATGCAAAATGATATGTTTGGCATAAAAGCACTGTCAAACATGGTGGTGGCAGCATCATGGTTTGGGCCTGCTTTTCATCAGCAGGGACAGGGAAGATGGTTAAAATTGATGGGAAGATGGATGGAGCCAAATACAGGACCATTCTGGATAAAAACCTGTTGGAGTCTGCAAAAGACCTTAGACTAGGCCAGAGATTTATCTTCCAACAAGACAATGATCCCAAATATAAAGCAAAATCTACAATGGAATGGTTCAAAAATAAACGTATCCAGGTCTTAGAATGGCCAAGTCAAAGTCCAGATCTGAATCCACTTGAGAATATGTGGAAAGAGCTGAAAACTGCTGTTCACAAATGCTCTCCATCCAACCTCAAAGAGCTTGAGCTGTTTTGCAAGGAAGAATGGGCAAAAATTTCAGTCACTAGATGTGCAAAACCGATAGAGACATACCCCAAGCGACTTGCAGCTGTAATTGCAGCAAAAGGTGGCGCAACAAAGTATTAATGCAACGGGGCCGAATAATTTTGCACGCCCCACTTTTCAGTTTTATTATTACAAAAAAAGTTTAAATGATCCAATAAATTTTGTTCCAGTTCACAATTGTGAACCACTCGTTGTTGATTCTTCACCAAAAATTTAAAATGTTATATCTTTTTGTTTAAAGCCTGAAATGTGGCAAAAGATTGAAAAGTTCTATGGGGCTGAATACTTTCGCAAGGCACTGTATATATAAAGAGAGGGAGAGAGGCAATGAGGGCAGTAACAGTCAGTGTGAAGAGTGTCTCCACAAAATGGGCAACTTAAGGGCTATTTTTCTAAAAAAAATAATGCAGGATATCAGTAATTAAAGTATTTTACAAAAATAGTTAGTTTTACTGCCCTTACACATAAAAAATGACAGTAATACTTTAAATTAAAATGTATAGAAATACAGTTTTTTTGTTTTGTTTTTACCTCAAATAACCATCTAAACTGACTACCCAGGGACATACAGTATTTTACATCTTTCTCCTATTAAATTCATAAAAAGTTAGTTTAACAAGTGAATACACAAAAAGAACATACTGCTTAATGCCATTTTGTTATGCCAATATGAGCCATGCTAATACCCATGTGAACAAAATTGTAACAAAACATACAGTATGACATTTAGTAGTTAACAGTAATAGTTAGTACTCTCTGAGGGTATTGGAAACCATAATCTTTTATCTCATGTTTGACAGGTTACCCCAATATGAGTTAGATTGTCAGTGGTGTGGTCAAACAAATTGATTTCAATACAAATTTCTGGAAAAAAATTAATTTGCCCCAAAGCAGAATTTCCCCATACTTTGCGGTAATGAATCTAATTTTCCTGTAATGGCGGTAAAAAAAAAACATACCCACCTTAACTATTTGTTCGTGGAGAGGCCATCATGGCCATTTCGATTGAAAAAACCACACAAAATCTTGCACACGGTGATGTCTGACCACGCCGGGTCAGTGTGATGATATCATCACTAGAGATGAGTGAATCAAAGTTGACAAAGTGGATTTCAATCTGATTTTTAGGAAAATTTTGATTTGTCCCAACGTCGAATTTCCTCATGCTTTATGGTAACAAATCACATTTTTCTAAAATGACTGCGGCACATGTTACAAATTGAAAGTAAGAAGCCCGAAAACGAGGGAGCACCCACAATGCCATGCAGACAGCCAATCAACATATAGCCAGACCCTATGATGTCACAGCCCTATAAAAAGACTCCTCATGCCTGACAATTTTACAGTGCACTAATGCTAATAGTGCAGGGAGAGACATTGCAGGCACTAGGGACAGTGATTAGGAAAGACTTAGGAAAAAAAAACAAAAAACGATTGAGCTGTACACGAAAGAATATTCGTATTGTAGAGAAAGTATAGGAAGGCATTAAGCACACTGTAGGGAGAGATCAGGGACCAATAGGGGGTGTGTAATAGCAGTAATCCTAGCCCCTGTAATTGCACTAAAAGTGCTGTCTGATACAACAAATTTTTTGGTGTATTTATTTGAAATATATAAAAGTGCATCCATTCATCCTTGCTATTGGGGTGAATTTGCAGTCTGATGCAAAGAGTTTTGAGGTGTGTTCATTTTAAATATATTAAAGTACGTCTATTTATCCTTGCTTTTGGGGTGAAAGTGTGGTCTGATACAACCAGTCTTGGGGTGGGTTTATTTCATATATAAAAGTACTTTCATTCATCCTTGCTTCTGGGGTGAAATTGTCTGATAGTATTGCTCTTATGTCAGACAGACATATAACAGGCCCTTCTAAGGGAATGAGCCACTGTGTTGACTCCTCATGTCGTTGCTACCCTCACTACTTTGTCACTAGGTCACTGTGTTGACTCCTTATGCTGTTGCCAAATCACTTGGCATTGTTAACATCACCATTTATTTTACCCTTCTTCTGATCTGTCAAAAGGATAGAAAAAGAGAAACACAACGGACCCTGAATTTGGAGCAGCCGTAAGGCCTGTGTCACACGGTCCTTATTTTGCATTAGGAATGGATCATAATTTGAAAGCTAAAAGCAGGAGTGGGTAAAAGACATGCAAATATATTCACATATCATCAGCGTTGTGGATCCATTCCTGTTTTTTTTTTTGCCCTGTCAAAAGGATAGAAAAAGAGAAACACAACGGACCCTGACTTTGGAGCAGCCGTAAGGCCTGTGTCACACGGTCCTTATTTTGCATTAGGAATGGATCATAATTTGAAAGCCAAAAGCAGGAGTGGGTAAAAGACATGCAAATATTATATTCACATATCATCAGCGTTGTGGATCCATTCCTGTTTTTTTTTTTGCCCTTGCAATACTGATGGATTACTGAGCAAATATTGACCACCTAAAGGAGGATGCTCAAAAGACAGGATCCGTTTTTTTGGGTTGGTCTTATGACGGATGAGAAGAGGGGTAAAATAAACAGTGACATCAACAAAAACTTGTGCTCATTCACTCTATAGTAGAATCTTTGGCCTCTGCACGGTTCTTTTTACCTAACGCTAACACTGACCTGTAAGAGTTCACACTTGAGTTATTTGGTCAGTGAAGTGTGAAGTGATTCTCAGAGTGATGCCTGTCAACTGCATGTCATACTGACTCACAGTACTGTTTCACTACCATAGCAGACTCCCTATACGTGTTTCTGCCAGGTACAGTGTTCTACACCACTATACAAGCTTTCAGCAGCCAAGAAATAGCAATTTTTTAACGCGATTCGTCACAAATAAATTTGGATCAAATCTTTTCGGGAAATTTGACGAACCGTCCAAATTGAACTTTTGAGAAATAAACTTATCATTAATCACCATTAATCATCATGTCACCGTGCAAGACTTTGTACGGTTTCTTCAATCAAGGCAGCTGCAACGGCCTTACCGCGAGCAAATGGATAAGGTGATTATGTATTTTTTTAAACCTCAAAAAGCCTCAAATACTTAATGTCAAATGCCTCAATCCAGCGTTGAATCCGGCATCTGAGGTTTAATGAAGGGGGGCTACACAACTGTCAATCCCCGTCATTGCACCTGCTACATACAATGAAATGCGATTCGTAATAAAGTAACTTGTAACGAATAAAATTTTTTGTGAAATTCGGCAAATCAGCTTAATTGAAATTTTTCATAACGTCGCTTATCTCTAATTGTCAGTAACAATTTGCTTGGCCAGGTTTAATCTTTACACAGTCAAGTTTTTTTTTTGCATTTTTAATATGTATCATATACTGCTATAGTAGTCTTATAAAAGGATCTTTTTCTCTTCCATTTTAACTTGTAAACAAAGAATCCTTATGTATCTAAAAAAAAAATACATTGCAATCAAATGTACAGTAGCTTTTTAAACATTCCCCAAATAAATTAAAACATGCAAAATATGGCACCTACAACTGTTCCTCTAAAATCAAGCAATCTTTTTACCATTTAGAGCAGTCATTTTATCACAAAAAATAAACTGAATTCAGCGTGTCATTTGTTCTTTCTGCTACTTATTATTATAATTATAATTATTATTATTATTATTATTACTAATCAACGTTTAACTACTCAGTCTAAGAGTAAGAAAGCGTTAGAAAACTGGAAATTTAATCTATGAATGTACTATTCAACTTATGTCCCTAAGATGCAGAGGAAAACAGTAGATAAAGTTATTATTATTACTATTATTATTATTATTATTATTATTATTATTATTATCATCATCATACTACAAAACAATGTTTAGCAGAACAAAGGAAGTTTGCTGTAAGATAAAATTCATCCAGTATGGTGACGGTTAATATTCAATTTTTATTCACCAATCTCTAAATCCACCACAAGGTCAGTTGCAAAAGGGACAAGCAGGAATTTAAAACACCATTAAGTAATAAAAGTGGTTAAGAGGATTGTGTGGTACAAAATAATCATGTACCGTGAAGTGCAAAATCCTAGTAAAATCCTAGTTTTCAAGATTTCAAGGATCACCAAATTTCACTTGAAGTCATGTAGTCCTTGTAGTCCTGGTTTAGGCCCTCTGGGCTGATGTTTTTATTTGTCATTATATTGTGTTAGTCACTGATAACTCTTTTTGCTGAAATATAAATACACTGTGACAACCAAAAGGCTCTACTAAGAATATCCAACTGGTAGATTGTATTCTTTTGCCACATCAAATACAAGTACTAAACATTTTCTTATTCAAAATTCTACTGTCTAAAGTAGTAGTAGTAATAATAATAATAATAATAATAATAATAATAATAATAATAATAATAATAATAGTTTTAAGATAAGCCAATGGCCTCAGGAAAGGCCTTAAATATCTAATTAGCGGGGTCTGACACCCTTCCCCCCCCACCCCAGTGATCAACTGTTTTGATGTAGCTCCAGCACTTCACTTCAATGGGAGCAGTCACTACAAAATTCCCAGTACCAGGGTTACTATAGAACCTTTAGCCAAATATTAAAGGTGTATCCAGAGAATAATTCATTAATAGTAAAATCTTGGACATCCCTTTTATGAACTATATACATATATGTATATTCTCAACCCCTTCTGGACCAGCACTATACATATACAGTACTGGGGCAGACTTTAAAGATGGCATCTGCTCATAAGTGCGGCGGGCACCATAGCACCCAGTGGCCTACTGAATCAAAGCAGCAAATGAGGAAATATGGACAATCACAATACATTATTGTCTTGTGTCTTGTATTAGCTTTGTCTACATGATAAGTGCTAATTACTGAAATGAGACAACCCCTTTAAAGATCAAGTAGGAGACCAGAGATAGAATATAAACCACAACCAGAGACATTCCTAAACCTCATGTTTGAAAATTTAAGCAACAGATTTATTACAAGAAGAGAAAGGTGAATTCTTGAAATTTATTTCATGACTTATTCTAATGAGTCAGGAGATTTAATTCAGGTACTAATACATCTGACCCAAATCAAAAGTTCTCCAATTAACTTGAAATCGGCATATGATACTGTAAGGTTTCCTAGGAGTCAGGACTCATTCTTGTCTTTCTCAAATTTGTTTTTCCTCTCTCTCTCTGTCTCTCTCTCTTTCCTTCTCATCTTTCAAGCTCTTTAATGCAGTGTCAGAGTGACACTGATATACTATATATAGTTATGGGTAAACACAGTTAATGGTGTTAAAAAAAAGCTTTTTTTAAACACACTAAAACTCTTAGAATTTTTAATGCTTTTTAAAACTAATAATGTTCCAAAAATTGTTCCCTATTGCTATGCCTGCCAGTTTTGCATACTGTACTGTGGAAGAAGCCATGTTTTTTCTGAACAAGTGATGCAAAAACTATTGCTTAACAGGGATAAATGCATGTTCATGTTTATAGGCTTACAGAAGTATTGGAAGAAGAAATGTCTTGTTTTGAAAAAAAAAAAAAAAGGTCCAAAAATAATTATGCCTTAACAGGGGCAGATGCCAATGTTTATACACACATTGTTGTATTGGAAAAAGTGATGGTTTGTTCTGAACAGGCAGTTCAAATTAATTATGCCTTAATAGGGGCAGATGATGTATCGGAAAACATACTTCTTAACAAGCAGTCCAAAACATATTCCTTAGTGGGGGAAAATGCCTGCTTGTGTTTATACATATATTTAGAGATGAGCGAATCTATTCGCCGCTTTGTAGATTCGTATCGAATCTTGGGATTTTTCAGCTGCGAAGCGAATCCGAATATTAGTCGATTCGCTTCGGCTTTGTACGCATTCGCTACGTAGTGTCCTATAAATTATACGCAATTGCGTACAAATTAGTTACTATATACGCTGTTGCGTACAAATTCATTTTAGTAGCGATCTTTTACTGTTCGTTCGTTTATCGTGCGCAAAAGCCCGGGAAGAAAGCGGTCACCCTAGTAGGCTGGGCTTGCTCTGATTGGCTGAGGCTCAGTAAGCCAGTGATGCTTCATTTCTGCTGCAACTGCTGAGGCGAGCAGAAGCACTGTTGTGAATTTGTGAAGTTCAGAGACACTGTGTTCTTCTAACTGGAGTGTAATTGTAGTGGGAATCTATCATACATATATCAGGGATACTGCAGGGCCAGGTCAGGGCTAGTAAATAATCAGGCAGGGAGAGAGAGACAGGGAGAGACAAGGAGAGACAGGGACAAAGCCCAGCTGCAGGGCCACAGAGTGAATTAAAAAATCTTTGGCATGGATAAGAAAAAGGGGTCCAGTTCCAGCCAGACTTTGAGCTTTAAAAAAAAGGAGAAGGTGGCACAGGGCAGCGCCAGCAGTGCCAAAAGACCTGTAGCCGGAGCATCTGCTAGTAATATTCCCAATACTTGGCTGTTGTTCGACCAGGCTAAACCACCAAGGCGCAACATTGTAGTGGAGGAGAAAGCAGATGAGGTAGTTGAGTGGATGGCACGCTCATCTCAGTCTCAGCCGGATGATCTGCTGTCATCTGCTGATACAGTGTCCATATGTAGCCAGGGGTCAGACATGTCCTGCTCCACCATTCCACTCAAGCAAAGCCCGTCATTTTCTGCCACCTCTCGGGCTTCAGTGTTCCCTCCTAGTGGTGTCCCTTCAGCAATTTCTAGGAAAAAAAGCCACCGAAGCCCAACTTATAATCCGGCGGTTATAGAGGACAGCCTCCCTGAGGATTTCTTAGAGGGCAGTCAGATTTTGGACTGCCCAGAATTGTCAGTTGGTGGGGATGGGGAACAGCCTAATTTGCAAAAATGTGTTGTGGAGGAATCTGATGAGGAATCTGATGTGTTAGGCCGGAGGACCTGTGAAGCGGAGGAGGATTTGAGCTCAGAGGAGGAGGGTGGTACTAGTAGTGGCAGCAACAGAGGGCAGAGGCGAGTTAGGCCCAGGGCTAGTGCTTCCCTGGAAACGAGCGAGACCCCAAATATAGTGGGGCCGGCACCAGGAAGTAAGCGTGCGAGAAGCTTAGCCAGCTGTGGAGGGTGCACGTCGGGTGTGTGGAAGTATTTTACCACTCTGCCGGGGGATAGCAGTATGCCACGTGTAATTTCTGTAAGCAGAAATTGATCTGTGGGAAAGCCGCAAATGTTGGGACCACTGCTCTGTGGAACCATTTGAAGCAGCGTCATGCCGGCAATTTAGAGCAGCCCAATAATAGTAAAGAGCTGGTTACTTCTCTGGGGGTCCCTTCTGTCAGGCAGGCCGCATCCAGGGTCATAGCTCAGCCCACATCCCGGGGTTTAAGTAGTACATCCACCTCATCGTCGCCCAGTGCGTGCATGTCTCCACCTCCTTTCATTCGGCAGCCGTCCATTGCCGAGTGTGTGGCCAGGAAGCAGTTTTACTCCACAAGTAATCCGACAATGCGCAAACTGAACGGTCACCTGACAAAGTTGCTGGCTGTGCAGTCTCTGCCGTACCAGCTGGTTGACTGCCCAGCTTTTAGGGAGCTAATGGCTGGCGCTCAGCCACGCTGGCAGGTCCCTAGCCGGCATTACTTTTCAAACAAAGCTATCCCCGCCCTTTACTCCCACGTGGCAGAGAATATTGGACGCTCCCTGCAGCTGTCTCTCTGCAGCACGGTGCACGTCACGGTGGACACCTGGAGCAGTACTTACGGCCAGGGGCAATACATGTCCTTTACTGCCCACTGGCTGAATGTATATAGTGGCAGCGAGGCAGGAACACCCCAGCAACCTGGTCAATTGCTGTTGGCCCCTCCACATGCTTTCCAGCCAGGATTGCAGCAGAGCACCCCACAACTATCCGCTTCCACCTCCACGGGCAGCCCGCCGGCTGGAGCATTAGGGAAGCGAGTTACCCACGCTCCTTCATATCACATGTGTCAGGTGAAACACTGCCATGCAGTGTTAGACTTAGTTTGTCTTGACAGTAGCAGCCACACAGGCCAGCGCTTGCTGCATTACATGAAGCAGCAAATAGCGCACTGGCTGACTCCACGTCAGCTGGAAGTGGGCAAGGTAGTGAGTGACAATGGGACAAATATAGTGGCAGCGCTGAACCTGGGTCAATTCTCGCATGCTCCCTGTATGGCACATGTGCTAAATCTAGTGGTGCAAAGATTTCTAAAAACATTCACTGGCCTGCGCACAGTGCTGGCAAAGACGCGGAAGCTTTGCACTCATTTTAGCCATTCATATTTATCTCGGCACGCTCTGCTGGAACTGCAGCATCAAAACGGTCTTCCGCCACACCGCTTAATAGGTGACGTGGCGACCCGGTGGAATTCCACTCTTCATATGTTGCAGCGACTCGTAGAGCAGTGGATGATTTTGTCCAGCAGCAGCCAGAATCTTCCAGCATAGGGAGCAGGTGTGGCTTTGATTTCTGGCAGTGGAGGCTGGTCCGAGATGCCTGCACTGTTCCAAGGCCCTTAGAAGAAGCCACCAAATTGGTCAGCCGGGACAGCTGCGGTGTGAACAACGTAATTTCAATAATATTTGTGCTGGAAAAGACACTCACGCTCATGCAGCAGGGGTCAATGGGGGAAGGAAATCCTGGTCATTTGTCTACCGGCCGCCATGCTGTCACTGTAGGGGAGCCCCAACGCCAAAGTTCCCTTGTGGAGCAGGATGAGGATGAGGAGCTTCAGTTAGAGGAGGGGGAAGAGGAGGAGGATTTTCATGAGGCAGATGTTGATGACCAGGAGGAGGAGGAGGAGACACAGGTGGAGGATGAGGATGATGACACTTTCAGGGACACAGCAGTTTCTCGGAGAGAGGCTGAGATGGAAAGAAGTGGCCTCTCAGGCACGCTGAGCAGGATGGCGAGTTGTATGCTCACATGCTTACGCACTGACAGGCGTATCCTAAACATAAGGCAGACTGACGAATACTGGCTGGCGATTCTTCTGGGCCCGCGGTATCAATCCAACATGGGGGATTGTTTTCCTCCCCAGGAAAGGGAAGACAAATTAGTCTCATTGCGGGAGAAGCTATGTAGTAACCTGGCCAGAGCTTTCAGCCAGCCCCAGCCTGATGCCAGCATGTCTGAGAAGGAGGTCCGGCCGAGTAATCCACCTTCTGCCACAACCAGCAGCAGCCAGTTAAGCCTAATTAGTATGAAACAGGAATTTTTCTCTGCAGGCTCCCAACAGCTACAGCCAAGTGAGCAGGCCCAGATCACCCGCCTCAATGAGCAGGTTCAGGCTTACCTGCAGTCTGGCTCACAAAGCCTCTTCTCAGACCCCTTGGACTTCTGGGCAGGCAGATTACAACAGTGCCCGGAACTGTCCCACTATGCACTAGGGCTTCTTTCCTGCCCAGCCTCAAGTGTCATGTCAGTGAGGGCTTTTAGTGCCGCTGGGGGGGGGTGACACCCAAAAGGACAAATCTGTCACCAGGCAGTGTTCAAAAAAATACCTTTATAAAAATGAATGAAGGCTGGATTACATCCGAATTTCATACTTCTCTTGCTGATGCTGGTGATTAGATCAGGCCTTGCAGGGCAGAATAGTCTGAGTGCTGTCTTCCCACTGTTGCTGTCAGCCGGGCCATAATTTTACAGCCAAATGTCTAGTGTCATGTCATGGGCTGTGCGAACCCGAAGTCTACAAAACCCTATTTCAAAAGCAAACACTGTTGTCTACCTCCTCCTCCTCCTCCGTTTTCTAAGCTTGTAGCTGTTGTTAGTTAACTTTGCCCCCATAATTAAAGTTTTCATGGGTCTGTTCACCACCAGGCCTTCAACCATAATGTTTTCATGGGTCTGTTCACCACCAGGCCTTCAACCATAATGTTTTCAAGGGTCTGTTCACCACCAGTCTCTCAAAAATAATGTTTTCATGGGTCTATTCACCACCAGTCCCTCAAAAATAATGTTTTCATGGGTCTGTTCACCAGCAGGCCATCAATCTTAATTTTTCACGGGTGTGTCTGATGCCCTCCTTTATGTGTAATTAAAGGTGTATCGGAGTGCCTGTTCCTTGTAATTTTTGGCAGACTTGTCACTTTGTGCATAGGCTTTATGAGTGTATGAGTCCCGCAACAAGAACAATTGTTCCACAATGTGAATGAGGCCCTTCTTTATACCCCTTGTATTGGAGTGCCTGTTCCGTGTCATTTTTGGCAGCACTTGTGCGTTACGCACATATATGTTTCCTAACAATATTTCTTCACAGTATGTCAGGAAGGGGTTAAAGGTGTACAAAAACATCAAACCACAGGTTATATACCTATTTTATATAAATAATAATAATAATAATAAAATAACTTTTTGAAAACAGAAAAATACAAAAAATAAATAAAATAAAAATTAAAGCTGATGCCGACGTGCCGCCATCATTTGCTGCAGCGCCAGGTGGTCCAGCTGGAGGCTGCGTAGGATGCGGGTGGCAGCATGGAGCTTAACGCCAAATCACCGTATGGCGGCCTCCATCTCGAAGTCAGATGGTATGTCTGTAGGGATGGAAACAGGAATATAATTAGTATGTAATATCAAGTTAAAGGGGTTGTCCCACGAAAAATATTCTAAACTTTCAAAGCAGCACCTGGATCTGAATACTAGTTGCATGTCATAAAAAATTTTGTATATCTACTAGAACTGACTCAGTTATTCAGTGAAATATATTTTTAAATAATGAGCCATTTTTTTTCTAAATTTTCTTTGAACTGCTCACTGAGAAGGCCGCACATGCTCAGTTTAAATCTTCAACTGCCTCCTGTCCTGAGCTGTGATAGGGAGAGATGGACATGAGTCCTGACATGCAGCAGAATAGACACTAGTCACACAACCCTTTAGTAACCAGCTTGATGTAGCAGTAATTGGGGCAGATCTCTGGATCTATGTGAGGTGCAGGGCTATTTCTCGCTTTGTTAAAAAGAGATTTTGAATGTACTATAATTGTAACACCCCAGTGATGGTCTGGACTTCATTTCACTCGACGACCCTCAATTATTCCACCTATCATTTTTGCAGCCAGAGCCACCGCCTGGGGCCTATTCGTCCATCAAGGTAGGAACACCGTGACACATACCCCAGAGACACTGTAGGCCTAAAATACCCTTGGCACTCCTACACTGGGACAAGAGAGAAATCTCCTTACAGGGCCCTGGAGGGGAAGGGTCGCCCTGCTGCAAATGGCGTCTGAGCGCTGCATAATATGATTCACATTTTTGTTAAATATTTTTGGGGTAACACAAGTTTATGCTTCTTTAACTAACTTGATTTTAAAATTATTGTGATATGTCGGCTTCACTCACCACTTGGAGAACATAATGTGTACACAGTCTAGTTATCAATAACATGTTGGGTGGCATGATCCTAGTGCTTGAAAATATTACACTTCTGTGAATTAGGGGTTTGTACTTACGGGACACCCATACTGGGTTGTCTTCCCATGGGCCTGGGGAAAAATCGATATCCCCCCCCCTGACGGTTGGAGCTATAAAAGATAAAACATAAAATTAGCTTGTATTTTGAAGACAGAAGGGCCACCCATTACACTTTTTATTTTACCTACCTTCTGCCTCTGGTAGCTGGGCTGGGGGTGTATGAGGGCCAGGTGGGGTCCTCTCAGGGTGGGGTGGAGGAGGGGCAGAGGAGCTCCTCTCTGGTGCAGCAGCTGTCAAAATTTAAATAATGGCATTACATTCAACTCAAATGAACAGATGTAACTTCTGATGTTGATACATCTGAATAGTTTGGGGCTGGATCCCATTCCTAACCACTAGTGCTCTTATATCACTGCTGCTGCACTCCCACATTAAAAATAAATTAAATATGTTTACACTTTCTAGAAGGTCCTTCAGGGGCCGTCCGGGCACGTCCCTGCTGTTGACGTCGCTGATGTTGCTCTGCAACATAAATCCATACACAATTGTTATGATGACCATTTTAATACTAACACTGTATACTACTATGAAGATATTATGGGTGAGAAGAGGGCGATATGATGGGGAGTGAAGGGAACATAGAATATCTGGGGTGCATATTTGATGGAGGGAGCATTTGTTGGGAGGGGTGGGGGGTTGAATGAATAAAAGATGTTTGTGTGTCACATTCTGCAGGTACAAACATAACAAATATAAATACAGCACATACAATGCACTAGTATACCATAGCTCCAGTCCCAACCGTTCCGGATTCGGCAGGACAGTCAGGATTTTAGCGGCTGTGTCCGGGAACGGGTGGCTATGTCCCGTGGTCAGCTGTCTTTGCATCCATAGGAAGCAGAGACGGGTGACGGTAAGCAGGGAGAAGTCCCTTCACCTTCCCCGACGTCCAATATAATGTCTCCTTGTGGCCTCCATACAGTATAATGTCTCCTTGTTGCTGCCCCCATACAGTATAATGTCTTCTCCTTGTGGCCCCAAGTGTTTTTTTCTCCTAAATGGGTATTTATTGTGATAAATTTCTTAATATCGTTATCGTGGGAATATATTTTAAATCACCCACTTCAGACACATTAACTGCAGCATGAGCACATCTTTGAGTCTGTGTGTAGGAGGAGGAAGCGCTAACTATGAAGGAGCATATAAGGGTACTTTCACACTAGCTCTAGAGATCCGGCGGGCTGTTATGGCCGGGAACAGCCCACCGGATCTGTCCGGATCCGGCATTTGCCTGACACAAAAGGGAGAACAGCCAGCGCCATTAACAATAATGGGGGACAGCGCTGATCCAACCGCTATCTGCAAGAACGCCGGGAATTGGCAGGACAAATACCGTGGAACAGCCTGTCAGATCAATGCCACATATGTGAATGTAGCCTAAGGCAAATTACTGGGAAGGGGCACGTATCTGAGAATACCTTCACTTGTTTGGCTAGGGCTACACGACGACATGTGTCGACACATAGTGCACAACTACACTCGCAACAGTGTTCGCGACAATTTTTACAATGGAAGTCTATGGTGTTGACTGCGACATGCGACATGCTGCGACTGCAACACGACAGTCGCAGAAAAACCCATCCTGGATGGACTTTTCTACGACTGTCGTGTCGCAGTATGCCGCATGTCGCAGTGCGACACCATAGACTTCCATTATAAAAATTGTCGCGCGACATTGGTGTGACACAATGTCGTGTGACAAATGTCATCGTGTAGCCCTAGCCTTTGAGTGGAGTTAGAGGCGTGGCCTAGCATGAAAGAAAATTGCTGCAGCGCACTACGCACTCCCACATTGTCCTATACGGTTTTCTTTAATGGCACTGGTACAGACAGTAAACTAATTTTTTAACATGTTACTTATCAAATATTTTTGATTACTCACCCTCTCGTATCTCATCCCGGATCAGCCTTAGCCGCTCTGGGCACTTCAATTTGAGGTCCGACCACTTCCTCTGGACCTGGCCCGGGGTCCGCTCACTCTGACAGTGATGGCGCAGGCCTTGTATCACCCGCTCCACTATTTTATTTTTTTCTTGGTGCGGGTGTTGATGGGTGCCACTGCCATCATAGCCCAGCTTGTCCATCCTCTGGACCATGTACTTGTACTTATGCACAAACACCTGCTTGCCGTTGCCATCTTGCAAAATTCGCTCTGACTCTGAGGTTCGTATGCCACAACCTAGCGTTGTGCGTGCATTCGCAATATTCGTACGCAACAGTGTATAGATTAAAAGCGTATAAAGTTGCGTACCTTTTGAAAAATGAACGTTTGTTATTAGTGAGCAAATATTCGCAAATAGCACATAATAACGTATATTTTGTACGCAAATACAAATAATCTATTCGTCGAATATACGAATTTTAGGAAAAGTTCGGCGAAGGTTCGGTGAATAATTATTTGCATGATTCACTCATCTCCACATATATTGTAGCATCTTAAAAAGCACTGTCTTATTCTGAACAAGCAGTCCAAAATTCTATTTTTTTGGGGTGCAGTAGTACAGCATGACTGACAAAGCAGATGATATGCGGTTGTGTAGCAGTAGCAGTAGCAGTACTGGCTGCAGGGAGAGCAGTATCTTCAGCAGCAACAATACATTATTGAACATAATAGGCAGACAGCAACAGTAGCATCATTGGGCTAATGATAAATAGCAGCTGTTAACAATGTTAGATCTATTAATTAGCATCAGCTGGAGATATTTGAAAATTCTTACCAACCACAAATGAAAGTGATTCATTTTCGTAAATGCAATGTCTTCTACCCTTGCAGAAGACAATATTATATTTTCCAGTGTGATGACATCATCTGTTGTGCTGAATACTCTCTCTGACAGTACACTGGAGGCTGGACAAGAAAATACACTGATACTCCAGTTATAGTTCCAATTTGCAATCCCCAGAAGTCCATCCGGTCAGGGTACAAGGTATGTTCCAGAGAAAGGCTACAGTCCAGGCACGACTGAACTTTCAGGATCACTTTGTTGCAACACTTGAAAAACTGTTCCATCATGTTCCACAAACTGAATTGGTTGCTGCTGGGTCTATTATCACTCCCCTTACTTATTGTAGTGATTGAGTTGGCATAGATGGCGGGAGGTTGATCACTTAGTAGAGGGTGGAGATGGCATTCTTGTCAGATATATGGACAGCAAATGTTTGTGGTGGCAATCTGGGTATAGGATGTATCCTGGTAGTACAACACTTGTGTCTCCCTTTCAATATTAAGAAAACATTGCCCCATTTTGCTTTGATAGCAAGGGTCTAAAAGCAATCATCACTTTGCGTGATGCTAATTATATGCTTGTCCGCATGTAAGCAACCAAGCATGCAGCTTGCCATGTTTGGTAGCATATAGGTCCTAGTTGTTTTAGGCTACACCCTCTGTACTGCCATGGTGGGTCATGACCAGTATCATCATCATTATCAGCAGCAGCATGTCTCTCATAACAAGTATCAGCCTCATCCACTAGCTGTGCATGGGAAAGCTCCATGTTCTCCTGCACCACCATCTCCTCCTCCTCTTATTCAGAAAGTGGCTCCTGAACTTCATCTTATTCCTCCTCTCTGTGACTTCATCCATATGGGTCACCAACAGCTACAATGCAGAAAGCAAGATATAGAAAAATGTTCTTCTAATAAACAGTACAGTCCAAAAGTTTGGACACACCTTCTCATTCAAAGAGTTTTCTGTATTTTCATGACTATGAAAATTGTAGATTCACACTGAAGACATCAAAACTATGAATTAACACATGTGGAATTATATACTTAACAAAAAAGTGTGAAACAACTGTAAATATGTCTTATATTCTAGGTTCTTCAAAGTAGCCACCTTTTGCTTTGATTACTGCTTTGCACACTCTTGGAATTCTCTTGATGAGCTTCAAGAGGTAGTCACTTGAAATGGTTTTCACTTCACAGGTGTGCCCTGTCAGGTTTAATAAGTAGGACTTCTTGCCTTATAAATGGGGTTGGAACCATGAGTTGTGTTGGGCAGAAGTAAGGTGGATACACAGCTGATAGTCCTACTGAATAGACTGTTAGAATTTGTATTATGGCAAGAAAAAAGCAGCTAAGTAAAGAAAAACGAGTGGCCATCATAACTTTAAGAAATGAAGGTGAGTCAGTCCGAAAAATTGGGAAAACTTTGAAAGTGTCCCCAAGTGCAGTTGCAAAAACCATCAAGCGCTACAAAGAAACTGGCTCACATGAGGACCGCCCCAGGAAAGGAAGACCAAGAGTCACCTCTGCTGCGGAGGATAAGTTCATCCGAGTCACCAGCCTCAGAAATCGCAGGTTAACAGCAGCTCAGATTAGAGACCAGGTCAATGCCACACAAACTTCTAGCAGCAGACACATCTCTACAACAACTGTTAAGAGGAGACTGTGTGCAGCAGGCCTTCATGGTAAAATAGCTGCTAGGAAACCACTGCTAAGGACAGGCAACAAGCAGAAGAGACTTGTTTGGGCTAAAGAACACAAGGAATGGACATTAGACCAGTGGAAATCTGTGCTTTGGTCTGATGAGTCCAAATTTGAGATTTTTGGTTCCAACAACCGTGTCTTTGTGTGACGCAGAAAAGGTGAACGGATGGACTCTACATGCCTGGTTCCCACTGTGAAGCATGGAGGAAGAGGTGTGATGGTGTGGGGGTGCTTTGCTGGTGACACTGTTGGGGATTTATTTAAAAGTGAAGGGGTACTGAACCAGCATGGCTACCACAGCATCTTGCAGCGGCATGCTATTCCATCCGGTTTGTGTTTAGTTGGACCATCATTTATTTATCAACAGGACAATGACCAAAACACATCTCCAGGCTGTGTAAGGGCTATTTGACCAAGAAGGAGAGTGATGGGGTGCTACGCCAGATGACCTGGCCTCCACAGTCACCAGACCTTAACCCAATCGATGGTTTGGGGTGAGCTGGACCGCAGAGTCAAGGCAAAAGGGCCAACAAGTGCTAAGAATATCTGGGAACTCCTTCAAGACTGTTGGAATACCATTTCAGGTGACTACCTCTTGAAGCTCATCAAGAAAATGCCAAGAGTTTGCAAAGCAGTAATCAAAGCACAAAGTGGCTACTTTGAAGAACCTAGAATATAAGACATATTTTCAGTTGTTTCACACTTTTTAGTTTTGATGCCTTCAGTGTGAATCTACAATTTTCATAGTCATGAAAATACAGAAAACTCTTTGAATGAGAAGGTGTGTCCAAACTTTTGGTCAGTACTGTACGTTTTTACATCAGTGTGAAAATTTTCTTGAATATTACTAATGCCACTGTTTTCGCTACTCACAAATTTGGTGGATTCTTCTAAGGGCCAGAGTTTGTGACATGTGTCCCTGAAGAGCTGCCACTGCCTGAGCTCAAAATAACACATGCTCCCTGCTGTTTGGTCTGGTGAATGCTGTAATCATTGACCACCTTATGCCATTCGTACAGACGCTCCAACATACAGAAAATAGAATTCCAGTGGAACATCTCATATCAAGTGATGAACAGACAGACTGTTCTGTCACTGCAAGTCCAGAAGGGTGTTCTTAGCCACTTAAGAATGGCTGAAATATGCATTCTCCTGGATATAGCCACTAAATTCTGCAAACCATTATACATTTTAAAATGTGCTGCACCACTAAATTATCACATTTGCTTTACAAGGAGAATATGTTATTTCCCCCAAATGCAGCACAACGACAATGTTTCTTTTGGTGTTGCTGAACACATTGCCCAGTTATCATTGGCAAGGAGACATGAAAGGGAAATTTGCTGTTTCATGCACATTAGCAATTGATCTGCTTTGTGGCGTCTCTCGCCCAGGCTCATAAGATCTAAGACAGCATGGCAACGCTTAAGTTGACATATACAAGAGGGAAGCATTGGAAGCAAAGTTTTGCTCTATTCCTGTTAGGAATTAAAGAAAGTCCATTGAGAAAGACGTGGAGGAGCTGGATAACTTCCTGAAATGGAAACAACATCGACAAAAAAACCCCAAAAACATGGAGGGGTCAATAGGACCTGGTCATAAAAGTACTCTAACTGGCCATAACACCTGCAATGCTGCAACAAGGGTCAGTCCATATTCTCTAACATATGAAATTATAAGGCAGCAATCCTTTTTTTTTAATATTGAAAGACAAGTACATTTTTAACAATTTGAAGACAAGAAGACAGTTTTCAGTCATTTTTTGAAGACAAGACAATTTTCAGCATTTTTTTAGTTATAATTGAACAAAATACAATGCAATTCAATGCAATTAAATGTCAAGTACATAACTCTGATTAATGGATTTGTGGAAGACATTTTCAATAAAGCTCTAGTGCCACTAATAAAGGGGTTGTCTCTCTTCAGCACATGGCATTTGTCATTTACAAAACGTTAATACAAGGCATTTACTAATATATTGTGATTGTCCATATTGCCTCCTTTGCTGGCTTGACTTTTTTTTCAATTGCATTTTACACTGCTCATATCCAGAGGACACAACCACCCTGCAATCCAGCAGCAGTGCCCCTGCTTGCATACTATAGGAAAAAGAACTGGCCTTTCTGTTGTCCAAGACCATGGGAGCGCAAATAGGCCTGCATACGCAGATGGCCGCCTCACGTCTGTTCTGCAGCAGTGACTGTAACAAATAAAAGTGGTAGGGTTAGTTAATAGTCTTGTCACACCTGATTTCAGTCATTTGCTCTTATTCTCCTGTTGTGCCAGTAGTATTTCTGTAAAGTTCATTTATCTTCCATGGAAACGTAAGCAATAAAACAGGTATCACTTCTTATCATGAAAAGCTAAAATTACTGCACATAGTCTTTTATTGGATCAATTTTGCATCTGGCAATCTGACATATTTAAATATGTATGGTCAACTTTACAAGTATGGAAAGTTCAAAACACTAAGTCATTGCTATTTTGGAGGCAGATTTTTTACTATTCTTTAAAACTTATAGCATTCATAGCATTTTTTTCTGCAGTGCAGGTTCCCGAAAAAAACACATTCATTTATCTGTCACTTGAATCAGTCTTTTTGCTCACTTATCAGTTTAGTTTAGTTCTGCATTCTATGTGGACAAAATGGAGTTGAGAAACTAGAGGTTTATTCATGTGCTAATGTATTAGAGAACATTGCTTGGGATTAAAAATAAGTATTTCTTTTAAAAAAATCAGTGTTTCTTTGTACAGTCCTTAACCCCTTCTAGACACAGCCAGTTTTCAACTTAAGGACCAAACTACATTTTTCAAATCTGACATGTTTCACTTTATGTGGCAATAATTCTGGAACGCTTTTACTTATCTAAGCGATTCTGAGATAGTTTTCTCATGACATATTGCACTTCATGTTAGTGGTAAATTTGAGTCAAAATGTTTCACCTTTATTTATAAAAAATTCTAAAATTTACGTAAAAAATTGGGAAAAATTCATAATTTTTTAAATTGGAATGTCTCTGCTTTTAAAGCAGATTGTGATACCTCATAAAATAGTTGTTAATGTACATTTCCCAGATGTCTACTTTATGTTGGCATCATTTTATAAACATCATTTTATTTTTCAGGAAGTTAGAAGCAATTCTTAACATTTTTAAGAAAATTTCCAAAACCCACTTTTCAAGGTCAGTTCAGTTATCAAGTCACTTTGTGGTGCTTACATAATAGAAACCACCCATAAATGACCTAATTTTAGAAACTACACTCATCAAGTTAATCAAAGCTGATTTTACAAACTTTGTTAACCCTTTAAGGTGTTCCACAAGAATGAAAGAAAATGGAAGTGAAATTTCAAAAATTCCCTTTTTTTTGCAGATTTTCCATTTTAATCTATTGTCCTTGTAACACAGCAAGGGTTAACAGCCAAAGAAAACTCAATATTTATTACCCTGATTCTGCAGTTTACAGAAACACCCCACATGTGGTGGTAAACTGCTGTACGGGAACATAGCAGGGCGCAGAGGGAAAAGAATGCCATATGGTTTTTGGAGGGCAGATGTCGCTGGGATAATTTTAAGTTGCCATGTCACATTTGAAGACCCCCTGATGTACCCCTAGAGTAGAAACTCCCAAAAAGTGACCCCATTTTGTAAACTACAAGATGAGGTAACGGTTTTATTGGTACTATTTTGTGGTACATATGATTTTTGATTGCTCAGGATTATGCTTTTTGTGAGGCAAGGTAACAAAAAATGGCTGTTGTAGCACAGTTTTTTTTTTTTTTTTACAGAGTTCTCCTGACAAGATAGATCATGTGTTGCTTTTAGAGCAGGTTGATAAAGACGCGACAATACCAAATATGTGGTTGCTGTTGTTTCAGTTCTACATAAAGCATTTTTGAAAACAAAAATTATGTTTTTGTGTCTTAATTTTCTGAAAGCTACATTTCTTTTATTTTCTCCGTCTTGTGTAGGGGCTAATTTTTTGCGTAAAGAGTTGATGTTTTTATAGGTAGCATTTTTGGATACATATGATTTTTTGATCACTCAATATTACACTTTATGTGGCAAAGTGACAAAAAAATGGTCGTTTTGGCAGAGTTTTTATTTTTATTTTTTATGGAATTCACCATAGAGGTTAGATCATGTGATATTTTTATAGAACAGGTTTTTACAGACACAGCGATACCTAATATGTCTACTTTTTTAAATGTATTTTAGTTTTACACAATAAAAGCATTTTTGAAAAAAATATCATGTTTTAGCATCTCCATTTTCCGAAAGCTATATTTTTTTTTAATTTTTTGGGCAAATATCTTATGTAGGGGC
This sequence comes from Rhinella marina, assembly GCA_900303285.1. NCBI lineage: Eukaryota > Metazoa > Chordata > Amphibia > Anura > Bufonidae > Rhinella > Rhinella marina. The sequence continues at coordinate 43,400 of ONZH01021094.1, forward strand.
TCATTATTTGCAGGAAGAGATGACGGTTTGATTTGTACTAATCTGGGTTGCATATGACTTTTTGATCGCTTGTTATAACAGTTTTTGTGATGAAAGGTGACAAAAAATTGCATTTTTTTACGGTGTTCACCTGAGGGCATAGATCATATTTTTATAGAGCAGGTTATTACGGACGCGGTGATACCTGACATGTATAAATTATGTTTTTGTGTCTTAATTTTTTGAAAGCTACATTTCTTTTTATTTTTCTGCCAATCGTCTTTATAGGTAGTATTTTTGGGTACATATGACTTTTTTGATCACTCAATATTACACTTTATGTAGCAAAGTGACCAAAAAAAGTGAGTTTTTATTTTTATTTTTTTATGGTGTTTACTAGAGATGAGCGAGCATACTCGTCCGAGCTTGATGCTCGTTCGAGTATTAGGGTACTCGTAAGTGCTCAGTGCTCGGACGAGTATCTCACCATGCTAGAGGAAATGGCAACTTCCGCATCGTGCATTTTTGGCGCCTATAAACTCAGCCAATCACAAGCCAGGAGACTCTGCGGTACACCTAGCATCACGTGGGGCCCTTACATGTCGATAGCAGTGGTTGGCTGGCCTGATCAGGTGACCCTGGAATATACTACTGACTGGCCGCGCTGCTCGGCTCAGATGCTGTCTGGATGTCGTTAGGGATAGAGCTGCTGCGTTTCAGGGAGAGTGTTAGGGCCTGCATTTAGTTCTCTGTTAGGCAGGAATCACCCACAAAGAACCCAACAGCCCTTCTAAGGGCTACAAGAAATTTTTTTTGTCTCCTGGCTTGGCTGGCTGGCACTAGTAGTGCAGCTATCGCCATATATAACCCCCTTTTTTTAATGTTATAAATCAGTGATACAAATCCATTTCACACAGCAGTGTGGAACCATTCTGTCTGTCACAGTTCAGTACACTCACTCCAATCCATATTTTCTGTCCAGGTGACACTTTCTGTACGTCACTTAATACAACCAAGTCTTTTTCTGTCACGTATATAGCTTGATCCCAAAAATCTCTGTGCAACATTTGTCTGGGTCGCAGTCAAAATAGCCACTGTCAGCAGGGTGTCAGTTAGCTCTACGATAGTTTCTGCACGTCACGTTCCCAAAAAAAACAAAACTACAAAAAAAAAAATAGTTTTTTTGTTGTTTTAGCTTAGTGATACAAATCCATTTCACACAGCTGCGTGAAACCATTCTGTCTGTCACAGTTCAGTACACTCACTCCAATCCGTATTTTCTGTCCAGCTGACACT
>ONZH01021095.1:0-20998 GCA_900303285.1 Rhinella marina
GACAGATGTCTTTTTTGGCCTTATAAACTATGTTACTATAAATGCTACTTAAAGGAATTCTAAACTGAAATCCTGACCTACTTTTTTATTAATGTTGCTCACCAAATATTGCAAAATTTGTCTAAAAATTATGCATCGAATGTTGCACAAGGCATAGTTTGCAACCTTTGTACTCCGTAAAACTGGTATAACGGACTTGATAAATGTTGCCCATAGTTAAAAAGGCTAAAAAACAGGCTTCCATCAAGTTCACTTTATTATCCTGCAAAGATGATCCAGATAAAGTGGAATTTGAAACTTAAAGGGGCCGGCCACTTTCTGACTACGGTTGATCAATGTGTATGTAAGGTGACTATATGGCACTTAATAATATTACCTTTGTTACCATTCTGTGTCATTTTCTATATTTCGTAAGCTATGCTGCCTTGTTTGCCAAGTCTTTTGTGCTGTCCACATAGTGGTCCTGTCCATAAAATGGCTGCTAGTGGAGAGTCATGTGATCAGGCAAATCAACTCGATGTGATGTATTCTGTATTCAAATACAAGGCACCTGTCATCTGCACTTGTACTGTTGGGAGTTTACTGCAATTGCAGTGTGTTTGAGTAGAGGAGGCTGAGTGAAGTGTCTGGTCACATAACTCTTCATTAGTTGCCATCTTATCTTATAGACAGGACCTCTATGCAGACAGCAAAGAAGGTTTGCCTAACATGCCACAAAGTGTAAAAGGATACAATGCAACAGCACCCTGCAAAGCAAATCAAGTACAACAATGCCATAGTAGTAGAAGGTATTATGACGTTAGTGCTACGCTTATTTGAAAAAATGTCAAAAAAAATTTTGTATGAAATTTGAGATCTTGGCAAATATATTTTGTACAAAATTATCTGAGCCCGTCTGCCAAACGTCAAGGCGATCTCTGTAAGACGGGACCTACACTAAATACTACCTGTTATGAATCAACATAAAAGTTCAGGGAGTGAAGGCTCCATGTGCTTTCATCTCAATGCCAAAATGGCTCCCATTGAATGCAGATACCAACCTGCAAGCACAGCTTTACACTTACTTACACTATAAGTATAAAGCTGTGCTTGCAGGTTGGTATCTGCATTCAATGGGAGCCATTTTGGCATTGAGATGAAAGCACATGGAGCCTTCACTCCCTGAACTTTTATGTTGATTCATAACAGGTAGTATTTAGTGTAGGTCCCGTCTTACAGAGATCGCCTTGACGTTTGGCAGACGGGCTCAGATAATTTTGTACAAAATGTATTTGCCAAGAATCTCAAATTTCATACAAAATTTTTTTAAAAAAATGTTTTTTTGAAAAAAAAATTTTTTGACATGTTTTCAAATAAGCGTAGCATTAACGTCAGAATACCTTCTACTACTATGGCATTGTTGTACTTGATTTGCTTTGCAGGGTGCTGTTGCATTGTATCTTTTTGTCTTTGTGTATTTAGCCATAGCAACGTGCATCTGCTCATTTGGTGGTGCTGACTGACCCCCCCTTTTCTTTTTCTTTGCATGCCACAAAGTATAGTGTGCTGGAGGTGTTTGTTCAGACTTTGTTGTGGGCTGGTAGGTAGGTCTGGCAATGGGAACTACCAGTCCACATCCTTACTTCAGTACAGCTATTGCCCCTAGCCTGATGAGATCCCAAGTGTGGCTACTGGGGTCCTTACTGAGGAATAAATAGAGGCCTTTGAGCCCCTGAGTGTCAGAGCATGGCTGTTTGACTGTGCAAACCCAGTTCTCAGTGTTCAGGTGTTTATTTGTCTTTATGTGCTGTGGCTTCATCCAAGTGACAGGTAACTTGGATATCCTGTATTGTGTTGTGGATGAAAAATAATGCACTGTTTGGATTTTTAAAGGGATTCTGTCAGCAAGATTTCACATTTAGACCTGCTTACATGTTATTGAAGGTCTCCTATAGCATGTCAGAAATACACTCACCGGCCACTTTATTAGGTACACCTGTCCAACTGCTCGTTAACACTTAATTTCTAATCAGCCAATCACATGGCGGCAACTCAGTGCATTTAGGCATGTAGACATGGTCAAGACAATCTCCTGCAGTTCAAACCGAGCATCAGTATGGGGAAGAAAGGTGATTTGAGTGCCTTTGAACGTGGCATGGTTGTTGGTGCCAGAAGGGCTGGTCTGAGTATTTCAGAAACTGCTGATCTACTGGGATTTTCACGCACAACCATCTCTAGGGTTTACAGAGAATGGTCCGAAAAAGAAAAAACATCCAGTGAGCGGCAGTTCTGTGGGCGGAAATGCCTTGTTGATGCAGAGGTCAGAGGAGAATGGGCAGACTGGTTCGAGCTGATAGAAAGGCAACAGTGACTCAAATTGCCACCCGTTACAACCAAGGTAGGCAGAAGAGCATCTCTGAACGCACAGTACGTCAAACTTTGAGGCAGATGGGCTACAGCAGCAGAAGACCACACCGGGTTGCCACTCCTTTCAGCTAAGAACAGGAAACTGAGGCTACAATTTGCACAAGCTCATCGAAATTGGACAGTAGAAGATTGGAAAAACGTTGCCTGGTCTGATGAGTCTCGATTTCTGCTGCGACATTCGGATGGTAGGGTCAGAATTTGGCGTCAACAACATGAAAGCATGGATCCATCCTGCCTTGTATCAACGGTTCAAGCTGGTGGTGGTGGTGTCATGGTGTGGGGAATATTTTCTTGGCACTCTTTGGGCCCCTTGGTAACAATTGAGCATCGTTGCAACGCCACAGCCTACCTGAGTATTGTTGCTGACCATGTCCATCCCTTTATGACCACAATGTACCCAACATCTGATGGCTACTTTCAGCAGGATAATGCGCCATGTCATAAAGCTGGAATCATCTCAGACTGTTTTCTAGAACATGACAATGAGTTCACTGTACTCAAATGGCCTCCACAGTCACCAGATCTCAATCCAATAGAGCATCTTTGGGATGTGGTGGAACGGGAGATTCGCATCATGGATGTGCAGCCGACAAATCTGCGGCAACTGTGTGATGCCATCATGTCAATATGGACCAAAATCTCTGAGGAATGCTTCCAGCACCTTGTTGAATCTATGCCACGAAGAATTGAGGCAGTTCTGAAGGCAAAAGGGGGTCCAACCAGTTACTAGCATGGTGTACCTAATAAAGTGGCCGGTGAGTGTATATCAGAATGTAACTTAGGAATGTTGTAGTTTTGATGAAAAAACAATTTATATATATGGAAGTCGTTACGGGTCGTTACGGACACGGCGATACCAAACATGTGTAGTGTTTTTTTTTTTTTAATTTTTAATGAATTATAAATGTGCGGATATAACTTTTTTCACTTTTTTTTTTTTTACACTTTTTTTGACCCAGACCCACTTGGTTCTTGCAGATCCAGTGGGTGTGAGGCATCTATAATACATTGCAGTACACTGTATAGTGTACTGCAGTATATTTTCACAGTATTGCAGGAGGGGAGGGGGGCGGGTACCGCCGGCCATCCGGAAACTGTGGGGGGGAGTTTTGAGATAAAAAATGTGGGGGGGGGATATAGGAGGGTCTGGACATCATTATAAGACTTTTAGGAGGATCTGATCCCCGCAGTCTCAGACCAGATTTCAGATCAGATCCTTTCAGCCGGCATTAGACTTGCCTAACTGGCTAGTCTGTACAGACTAGAAAATCAGAGCAATCGCTGGCCCGAGACCGCCCTCATTGGTCTCGGGTAAGCTAGCTGAGACCCCTGGCTGTATTTAATGCCATGACGTGTATACTCGCCATGGAGCACTAAGTAGCAGTGCTCCATGACGAGTATACACGTCATATAGCGTGAAGGGGTTAAGCGGGCTCATGTTTATTGTTACACCAAACTTTATTAACAGCCATTTCACAAATCACCTAAAGACAGACGGCCAGGTGACTATAAACAGTCATATAGTTACTATAATAGCCACAATAAAAACTGCTTACGAAATGTCAGGGTGTAAATAGGACTGGTACATGGGCTATACTATTCTACTGCATATAGGGTTCAAATGCCTGATATAACAGAGGTATGTATACAGAATTTTAAATACATGTATATTAGAATATTGTATGATTTCCTGTTATACAAACATATAGAACTTTAACTTATAACTAATATTTTCATGTATTAAAAATGCTGTTTAAAAAAAGCAAAGCATAATCTTGCCACATATGAAGTATTAAAACAGCTACACTGTGAATTTAGTATGAGTCAGCTCTATCACCAGTTTACAAAGATGCCTTGGAAAATTAGAAAAATCTGGAGGAATTTTTTTTTTTCAAATTTCAGCATTCTTCCATTTTTTCTTCCAGACCATTCGTTGATTTTAACCCCTTCCCATCCAGCGCCATACACAGAGCTGCACAGGGATAATGTATGTGATCGGCGATAACGTTGATCACATGCATTTACCCATCAGATGCCATGGTCAAATATGACCACGGAATCTGGGAGCGCAAAAACCCAGAACTGTCCACTAGCGGGGATCGGGGAGCCAGATAGTGTGTGCGGAAGTCTCAGTCCTCCTGAATGATCTGAGGCTGCCGCATATAGGTACCTATTAGAGATGAGCGAATCTATTCGTCGATTTGTTGATTCGTATCGAATCTTGGATATTTTCAGCTGCGAAGTGAAACCGAATATTAGGTGATTCGCTTCGGCTTAGTACGCATTCGCTACGTAGTTGCCCTATAAATTATACGCTATTGCGTACGAATTCAATTCATTAACGAACTTTTACTGTTAGTTCGTTTATCGTGCGCAAAAGCCCAGGAAGAAAGCACCTGACCTAGTGGGCTTGCTCTGATTGACTCAGGCTCGGTAAGCCAGTGACGCATCACTTCTGCTGCGACTGCTGAGACAAGCAGAAGCACTGTGTGTGAAGTTCTGAGACTCTGAGACCTGTTTTGTGAAAATTGGGGTGTAATTGCTCTGGGAATCCATATTACACATATCAGAGATACTGCAGGGCAAGTGCAGGGCCAGTTCAGGGCTAGTTATTAATCAGGCAGGGAGAGAGAGACAGGGAGAGATAGGGAGAGACAGGGAGATATAGGGACAAAGACCAGCTGCAGAGCCACAGAGTGAATTGAAAAATGTCTGGAATGGATAAGCAAAAGGGGTCCAGTTCCAGCCAGACCTCAAGCTCTAAAAAAAAGGAGAAGGTGGCACAGGGCAGAAGTGCCAAAGGACCTGTAGCCGGAGCATCTACTAGTAGTATTTGCAATACTTGGCTGTTTTTCAACCAGGCTAACCCACCAAGGCGCAAAAGTGTAGTGGAGGAGAAAGTGGATGAGGTAGTGGAATGGATGGCACGCTCACCTCAGTTTCAGCCGGATGATCTGCTGTTATCTGCTGATACAGTATCCATATGAAGCCAGGGGTCAGACTCAGAGCATTCCTCCTGCTCCTTCCTCTCCAGCAAAGCCAGTCATTTTCGTACGCAATTTGTACGCTTATGCGTGCATGTTCAAATAGGTTGTGTACCTTTTTACCTGAACGTTCGTTATTAGTGCGTGAATGTTCGCTAAAAGCCATATAATTACGTATATTTTGTACGCAAATTCAACAAATCTATTCGTCGAATATACGAATCTTAGGAAAAGTTCGGCGAATGTTTGGCGAATATAATTTTGCATGATTCGCTCATCTCTAGTACCTATGGAGATCCTGCCTGTGGCAGCTAAGGCATTTATAGATTCTAGCAGATCTCAAATTTCCAGGTTCCCATTGCAGTTTCAGTTCTCAACATTTTCACATTTGTGGCCTAATAAATGGGTGTCATCATAAATAACAGACTGATTTTTGTAATACCTATCTGCAAGATAATTTATTTGTCTTAAAGAGATAATCCTGTGATTAATATTAAAATGAAAAATATACATAACTAGTACATGGCAGCCTAACAAAGCTAGAACCAGCCCTGTACCTCACATGGATCCAGGGATCTCCACATTTATTGCTCCAATTGTTCTGCTAGATTTATTTTAAAGAGTCTCTGTCACCAGGATCAACCCTACTAAACCAGACACACTGCCTGGTAGGGCTCATCATGCTGATTAAAACGATACCTTTCTTTTGTCTGTATGATAAACAGCTTCAGAGAAATCTGAATTTTTATCCATATGCAAATGAGAAGTTTGAGCACCAGGAGGCGGGGCTGAATCGTTTGAGCACTAGTATGTAACACTCTTTGTGCTCTGCTCACTCCTCCCTCCTGTTCCATTACATGCTTATACAAGCAGAGCCCCCTCAGACAGGTTGGAGATAGCAGTGGCAGCAGCATCAGCAGACTATAGATTGGCACGACGACAGTGTGGCCAGGTGGTAGCAGCATGAGTAGGCCACAGAGTGGCAGAATGACAGACCCTGAAGTGGCAGCAGCAGTGGAAGTAGTAGTACAAATTGGAGGCCACAGAGTGGCACAATTACCTAATTTTGAGGTAGCGGCAGCCAGGAGACGGCATGTGGAGTTGGCGGCGGCGACAGCAGCATCAGGACGGAGAGTGGCATGATGACATACCCTGAAGAGCAGACCATAATAAAAAAATTCTCATCCTTTTGGTTAAATGAACACTATCGTGAAAAAATAGAAAAACATATGTTAGAAAACATTAAAAATACTTTTTATATGTATAATGAAGTTTATTATGTGTGTATTGTGTTTTGTGTATTTTACATTTTCGTAACTTAATGGGGGCTGCCATTTTCATAGTCACGTGTCTATGTGTTACTGAACGACACATAGACAAATGACTTACGGTCGTATGCTCCATTCCCAGTGCAGACGGAGCCGACCCTATTGAAAAATCATGGGAACGCTGTGTATGTGTAAAGCGCAGGCGCTTTACACATACATAGACTGCCCCCTCCGGCGCCATGTTATTGAAGACTTCAGTAACATGACATCGGAGGGGACACCTATTATATGTCCCGTTCCCTGGCAGCTGTCTGCGTCCATAGAGTCCGCGTCTGCGTCCGGAATTGGCTGCCTGCTTCTTTCATCCTCCAAGTCCTCTCCCCTCTTGGTAGCTCTCTCCATACCTTCTGCCTCATGTCTGGGTGGGGGGCGGGGCCGGCCGTCAGTCAGCATTGGCTCCGCCCCCTCCAGACAAGAGAAGATCTGCTGGTGATTCTGCAGCTAGAAAAAAAGGTAAGTATAAGATTTTTATTTTTTTTTACTTTCTGTGAGGGGACTGCACTGTGTTTATTATCCCTGTACTGTGACATCACTGTGTTTATTATCCCTGTACTGTGACATCACTGTGTTTATTATCCCTGTACTGTGACATCACTGTATTTATTATCCCTGTACGGTGACATCACTGTGTTTATTATTAGTGTTGAGCAAGCTGCTGGACGGGAGGAATCACTACAAAGAAGAAGCCTGAGGAGGTAAGTGGTCTGTGTTTGTTTGCTTGTTTTTTGTTTGTTTGTTTGTTTTCTATATTTCAGGATCGTGAATGCTGAGGACTACGCCTGATTCGGTGGATTACGTCGGACCAGGTTTTTTATTTTTTAAATAAAATGGTCAAACTGGTCTGGGGGAGGATTTATTTCAATAAACTATTTTATAAGTGTGTGTGTGTTTTTTTTACAACATTGCAGTTTTAGTAATCACGGCTATCTACAGACGGCCCTGATTACTAATACTGGGATTAGTGCTGGCACATCTATTACCCTGGCACTCACCGCCACCAGGGGTGTCAGGAAGAGCCGGGTACCCCAGGACCGGACCTTCTAAATTGAGGGTCCGGTTCTGGGGCGGCTGCAGGATGGTACCATTAGGCTGGGAAGGGCCAATAACCATGTCCCTTCCCACCCTGGTAGTGCCAGGCTGCCGCTGCTTGTTGTATCTGGCTGGAAAAGGAAAAAAGGGGGGGACCCCACTCCATTTTTTTTCAAAAATAATTAAATAATTTAAAAAAATGGAGTGGGGTCCCCCTTTTTTCCTTCTCCAGCCAGATACAACCAGCAGCGGCAGCCTGGCACTACCAGGGTGGGAAGGGACACGGTTATTGGCCCTTCCCAGCCTTACAGTAACAGCCTGCAGCTGCCCCAGAACTGGACCCTCAATTTAGAAAGTCCGGTCCTGCGGGTACCCGGCTCTTCCCGACACCCCTGGTGGCAGTGGGTGCCGGGGTAATAGATGTTGGGGTTAGTGCTGGCCGTACCGGCCAGCACTAAGCCCAGTATTAGTAATCAGGGCCGTCTGTAGATAGCCGTGATTACTAAAACTGCAGTGTTGTAAAAAAAAAAACCCACACACTTATAAAATATTTTATTGAAATAAATACTCCCCCAGACCCCTGTTTGACCATTTTATTTAAAAAATAAAAAAGCTGGTCCGACGTAATCCACCGAATCCGACGTAGTCCTCAGCATTCACGATCCTGAAAAATGGAAAACAAACAAACAAACAAAAAAACAAACAAACAAACAAACACAGACCACTTACCTCCTCAGTCTTCTACTTTGTAGTGATTCCTCCCGTCCAGCAGCTCGCTCAACACTAATAATAAACAAAGTGATGTCACCGTACAGGGATAATAAATACAGTGATTTCACAGTACAGGGATAATAAACAGTGATGTCACAGTACAGGGATAATAAACATTGATGTCACAGTACAGGGATAATAAATACAGTGATGTCACCGTACAGGGATAATAAATACAGTGATGTCAGATCAAACTCAGTCATGCACTACCATCCTAACTCTGCTACCTGTCAGTGGAGAAAATCCCTGTGGTGGAGGAATAATCAGCATCACAATTGGAAATAACATTGCTGACTGTACCTCCTATGCTATCACAGTGCAGACCACAACAAGATGGCCACTGGACACTGTATTGTGGAAGACAATCTCTTGTTATCAGATAAGCAAGTAAGAGCAGCGTGATGTCACAGGAGGTGTGAATAGCCAGATAACATTTTACAGCACTGGGCTACAGACGGCTTCCCTACACTCAACTTTTCAGTTGTGCTCCCCCTGCTGGTCAACATAGGAAGTTCTACACAATTATTATGATTTTTTAAAATATTTCCTTTAATGGTAAAAAAAAAAAATTATTAGCACAAAAAATTCTAAAACTTACATTGCATGTTTTAACATTTTAGATATATTTCTAATTTTTGATGACAGTTCTCCTTTAAGATCAACTGTCGCATATGTTCTTATCAGTATCGGGGCTGGTTATGCCAGTGGACGGGAACGTAAGACAGAGGAGGTGCAGGGAAGGCTCCAGCTTTGCCTCGACTGTGACGAAATGTCAGTATTGACCCAAGACGCCAAGAAAGTTTTGAGTTCCGTCTTGAGATCGAGCTGGCGGTCTGCAGGGAGCAGAGCTACTACCTGTGGGAGCCCCTGCCTCTCGCCTCTCCCATGCTCATTGCTGAGTGTCCCGGGGGCCGGAATCATTTACTTTAAAAAATTTGAGTGTTCAAAACAAACAGGGTTTCCTGTGTACTTAAGCTTTGAATAATGGAATAGGACTACAGAACGTACCAAAAATTTACGACTGACATGCTGCTGCAGAGGAGAGTGGTACAGTAACAGCAGCTGCAAGAGTCAGCAGTCAAACAAATTTCAAGGCCACAGAGTGGCACCGTAACAGAAGCTGCAAGAGTCAGCAGTCAAACAAATTTCAAGGCCACAGAGTGGCACCGTAATGGCTAGCTGCAAGAGGCAGCAGTCAAATACATTTCAAGGCAACAGAATTGGAGAGGCAGCAGGAGTGGTACTAATTTTAAAGAGACAGAATGGCACAGTGACATACCCTGGGAGAGGCAGCAACAGTAAAAAAAATTAAAATGCAACATACCGTAGAGTGGCACAATTACATACTTTGGACGTAGCGGCAGCTGGGAGACAGCGTGAGTAGGCGGCAGCTGGAACGCAGCATGAGTAGGCCGCAGAGTGGCACAATTACATAGTTTGGACGTAGCGGCAGCTGGGAGACAGCGTGAGTAGGCGGCGGACGCAGCAGCATCAGGCCACAGAGTGGCACAATTACATAGTTTGGAGGAAGCGGCAGCTAGGAGACGGCGTGTGTAGTCGGCGGCAGCAGCATCAGGCCGGAGAGTGCTCAGGCCGACTCCAGACTCAAGTTGCTGCTGATGGAGCTGGTACTGCTCCTAACCCCAGACCCCCCCACAGGAGCCGTGGCAGTGGTAAGTGAGCACTGAGGGACCTGCGAGAGGATAAATGAGGACGCAGATAGGCAGCAGCCAACTGAGTACATAGGATGTCTCTATAGTACTTCAGTTTGTCCTCCCTCTCAGCAGGTGAAAAAAAGGCCCCCATTTTAGACCGGTAGCGAGGGTCCAAGAGGTTGGAGAGCCAGAAGTCATCCATCTACCGGATGGTGGCTATTCGGCTGTCACTACATAACTAAGTGAGCATGCATCGGGCCATTTGCGCAAGTGACTCGGAGGAACTTCTGCCTCCAACTCCACTGTATACTGCCATTGTGTCTCTGGGTCATCCGCCTCATCTTCCGCATCTCCCTCTACCTCCTCTGGCTGCTCCTGCTCCTCCCTCCTCTTCTGTCACCTGGGTAGAAAAACCACTAAATGCTTTTGCTCCAATGTCCTCCTCCTCCTCCAGATCAGCCCCCACCGGACTCATGTGGCCATGAGATGCAGTCTCCACGTCTCCAGTCCCCTGACCAGAAAGATTTTGCAGCATCTGTTGCAGGACATGAAGCAGTGGAATGACGTTGCTCATACCGTAGTCCTAGCGACTGACAAATAACGTGGCCTCCTCAAAGGGCCTGAGCAAGCGGCAGGTGTCACGCATAAGCTGCCACTGGCTGACATCAAAATTACACAGGGGAGTACTCCTGTCCGCTTGGATCATTAACAAATCGTTTATGGCCTTTCTCTGTTCGTACAGTCGGTCCAACATATGGAGGGTAGAATTCCAACGGGTGGAAACGTCACATATCAGCCTATGTTGGGGGACGCCATTCTGCCGCTGCAGCTCAAGGAGGGTGTGCTTGGCCATTTTTAGAATGTTTTGCAGTTGGGTATAAGACTTGAGGAAACGTTTGACAACTAGATTAAATACGTGTGCCATGCAGGCCGCATGGCTCAGCCCTCCTTGGCGCAGCGCGGACACCATGTTCTTTCTGTTGTCTGTCACCATGGTTCCGATTTTTAGTTGTCGCGGAGAAAGCCAGCAATCGATTTTTTCTTGCATGACGTGGAGCAGTTCCTCCCCTGTGTGACTTCGTTCGCCCAGGCAAACCAGGCGTAGAACTGCGTGACACCGCCGTACCCCGCACATGTGGTACACTGGAGGAGCGCTATGACTTGGCCCTGCATTGGAGGCTGAGGTGGTGGAGAAGGAGCCGGACATTAGCGCAGGATCAGCAGTTTGACAATGAGGAGGAGAAAGTGGCGTCACCTGTCCAAGTTGCTTGTGTAGCTGGGCAGGAAGCACATTGACCCAGTGGGCTGTAAAGGACACGTACTGTCCCTGACCGTAGTTGCAACTCCACACGTCGGCGCTGCCGTGCACTTTGGCACACACCGACAGGCTCAAGGACTGGGCCACCTTCTCTTCTACATATTTGTGCAGGGCTGGGACTGACTTTTTGGCAAAGAAATGACGGCTTGGCACTCTCCACCTCGGCTCGGCACAAGCCATCATTTCTCTGAACGGTGCAGAGTCCACCAGTTGAAACGGGAGGGACTGCAGCACGAGCAACTTGGACAGGAGCATGGTCAGCTTCTGCGCTGTAGGATGGCTGGACGCGTACTGCTGTCTCTTTGAAATCGCCTCGGTGAACGACTGCTGCCATAATGAGTGGCGATGAATAAGAGGAGGAGGAGCATCTGGAGCGGTAGATGATGAGAGACAGCTCCTTTCGGCAGAGGTGCTGGAGCCTTGACTGCCTGAAATGGGCTGCGTGCCACTGGTGATGCTGCTGCTGCTGCCGACTGGACCGCCACATCTGAGCCACGGTTCTCCCAGGCCACTTTGTGGTGACACTGCATATGTTGGCGCAGGGCCATGGTGCCAACATTAGCACCCTGGCCACGCTTCACTTTCTGACCACAGATTCTACATATAGCCATGTTCACCTCCTCAGGTGTCTTAACAAAAAAATCCACACCGCCGATTAGGCGATTTTACCACCAACACTTTGCACTGACGGCTTTCAAGGCCAGAAAGCACCTGCGAAGAGTGCGGTCTACCCCGTGCCTGTTTGGCTCCCGACCTCGCACTGCTGCCACTACGCTGACTCCCACCCACACTACCCACTTGCTGGCTGCACCGCTGCCTCACGTGCAAGCTGTCAGTCTCGTCTGCAGATGATGACGATAAGGATGATGAAGCCCTTGCTTCACCCGGCTCCCAAGTGCGATCGGCTACATCATCATCAACTACAGTTTGCATGTCGCTAATGTCCTCCTCAACTGTCTCTGTGTACAAAGCCTGACCGCTCTCAACATCACCTCCCACTACACTCTCCTCATCAGTACTTGACCGCCTACTGGAAGGAGCGGATTTCTGCCCCACCTCTTGGCTTCCCAGTAGCTGCTGACCGTCCTCAAATAGTTCGTCCTCGCTGTATTGTGGCTCAGAGCCCACAGCATATAGTACTTCTCTGGCTGAGGGAACCGAAAAGGACAGAGGCAGGTTGAGGGCAGTGGAGGTGCTCCAGGCCCATGCCAACTAAGGGTTGTATCTGACGAACCCACCGACTCTTGGCTGGGGGTGTCCGATGTCATCTGGGAGGAAGTGGATGACCGAGTCAACCATTCAAGAACCGCTGGGTTGGTGGTCAACACACGACCGCTAGATGACACCGGTAGCTCTGGCCTCGCCAAGTGACCCCTAATGCCACGTCCACTTCCTCTGCTGCGACCTGTGCCTATTCCAGAAACAGAAGCTAGAAGTGACTGGGCCCCACAGCAAATTTTGTATGGGTCCCCCCCGGCTCAACCCTGCACTTCGCAACTAGTTACGATCTAGATCAGACCAGGCTGCCACGCCATCCTTTTCCTTTTTTTCCGAATTCCACCACCTTTAGAATTTTTCCCCACCTTCCACTACATTTTATGCATTATTAAATGGTGACGTTGCAAAGTACAACCTTCCAACTTCCTCTGCTGCGACCTGTGCCTATTCCAGAAACAGAAGCTAGAAGTGACTGGGCCCCACAGCAAATTTTGTATGGGTCCCCCCCCCGGCTCAACCCTGCACTTCGCAACTAGTTATGATCTAGATCAGACCAGGCTGCCACGCCATCCTTTTCCTTTTTTTTCCGAATTCCACCACATTTAGAATTTTTCCCCACCTTCCACTACATTTTATGCATTATTAAATGGTGACGTTGGAAAGTACAACCTGTCCTGCAAAAAACAAGCCCTCATACAGCTATGTGAATGGAAAAATAAAAAAGTTAAGGCTCTGGGAAGGCGTAGAGCAGAAAACGAAAATGCAAAGGTAAAAAAGCCTCTGGGGTAGAAAGAGTTAAAATAAAACCTTTGAGAAAAAAAGTTTTTTTCTTTGCGTCACCATTTTCTGACAGCCATAACATTTTCAGATTTCTGTCTACAGAGCTTTATGAGGGCTTTTTTTGTGGGTGAACTGTAGTTTTTATTGGTACCATTTTTGGGGTGCGTGCAATTTTTTGACCATTGTTAGGGCCCATACCCCTCCGAGACATACAGTCTGTGAGTGGGCCATATGTCCCGGAGCGGTATTGATCGTGTGCACGGGAGCGCACAGCATCATAGGTTATGTGCGCGTTGGGCTGCGTGCGAGACTACTGTCCCATAATCATACGCTTTAGTAATCTATGAAGCTGTGCACTCCCATGCAGACAAGGGCTGGGGGCGCAGATAAGGGCCAGGGGCACAGACAAGGGCCAGGGGGGGTCACAGATAAGGGCTAGGGGGGGTCACAGATAAGGGCCAGGGGCGCAGAAAAGGCCAAGGGGTCAGAGACAAGGGCCTGGGAGGCACAGACAAAGGTCAGGGGGAACAGATAAAGGCCAGGGCCAAGGGCGCAGACCAAGGGGGGGGGGCACAAATAAGGGCCAGGGGCTGCACTGAAAGGACCAGGGTGAAGCACACAGGGGGCAGTGCTTTTAGGGGGCACAGACAAGAGCCAGGGAAGCACAGACAAAGGCCAGGGGGCACAGATAAGGACCAGTAACACAGACATGCCCAGGGTGGCACACACAAGGGCCAAGGAGACTGAGACAAGGGCCAGGGAGGTGCAGACAAAGGCTGGGGGGGCAGAGATAAGGGCCAGGGAGGCACAGACCAAGTGGGGGAAGGGGCCCAGATAAGGGACAGGGCCCAGTGGCGCAGACAGGGGCCAGAGAGGCGCAGACCAAGAGAGGGGACACAGATAAGGTCCAGGGTCCAGACAGGGGCCAGAGAGGCACAGACCAAGTGGGGAAAGGAGCCCAGATGAGGGCCAGGGCCCAGTGGCGCAGACAGGGGCCAGGGAAGCCACAGGCCAGGGCCAGTGGGGGAGGCACAGACAAGGCCCAGAGGGGCTCAGATAGGGGCCAGGGGATGCTCTGAAAGAGCCAGGGAGGTACAGTCAGAGGTCAGAGGCTGCGCTGACAAGTGTAAGGGGGGCACAGGCAGCGGGCACAGACATACCTGAAAAGCCCAGTGAGTTATATGCGCTGCTGTGCCGCTCCTGTTCCCTGCCGCGATGTATCTCACACTGCTCCATCCTCCTGTGGTCAGAAGAGGAACTTGGTGGGCGGGCTTATCTGGAACAGCGCGCTGCTGGCTTGTACCAGTGTGGCTATTCCATCACCATGCTGTAAGTTGATTCCGAGGGGGGGGGGGCGAGTTTGGGGGGGTGCTGGCGGGGGTAGGGGGCGCTGCTGACTGATGATGATGGACAACAGCAGGCCAGACGCGGGCCCCCTCTGTTACCGCACTGTTTGTGAAGGGGCCCGGCCTGGCCTGAAAAACTGCATTAAATAATCATAAATCTTCTCTCACACACTGCCGGGCGCCGGGCCCCTTGTCAGCCCGGGCCCCGAAGCAGCCGCTTCCCCTGTAGTTACGCCACTGGCCCCTCCCCTGTGAAGGGCCTGTCAACGCTCTGTCTGACATACTGATTGATTACAAATGTAAAATAAAAGAAAATTAAAAATCCACCCAAAAAAATTTACTTTGCTCACTGCCTCGCACAACGACCTAACTATTTATTTGAGAAATACCGTCACCCACAGAGTGGGTTAACAGTGGGTTGGTGAACTGCAGTACAATGGGTTACTGCACAGAACTACACACTATATGACTAGAGATGAGCGAGCATACTCGTCCGAGCTTGGTGCTCGTTCGAGTATTAGGGTACTCGTAAGTGCTCGCTGCTCGGACGAGTATCTCGCCATGCTCGAGGAAATGGCAACTTCCGCATCGTGCTTTTTTGGCGCCTATAAACTCAGCCAATCACAAGCCAGGAGAATCTGCGGTACACCCAGCATCACGTGGGGCCCTTACATGTCGATAGCAGGGGTTGGCTGGCCTGATCAGGTGACCCTGGAATATACTACTGACTGGCCGCGGTGCTCGGCTCAGATGCCGTCTGGATGTCGTTAGGGATAGAGCTGCTGCGTTTCAGGGACAGTGTTAGGGCCTGCATTTAGTTCTCTGTTAGGTAGGAATCACCCACAAAGAACCCAACAGCCCTTCTAAGGGCTACAAGACATTTTTTTTTTGTCTCCTGGCTTGGCTGGCTGGCTGGCACTAGTAGTGCAGCTATCGCCATATATAACCCCATTTTTTTTTTAATGTTATATCTCAGTGATACAAATCCATTGCACACAGCAGTGTGGAACCATTCTGTGTGTCACAATTCAGTACACTCACTATTTTCTGTCCAGGTGACTCTTTCTGTACATCACTTAAAGGGTTTCTGTCACCAGAAATCACCCTATTAAACCAAGTGTCATTTGCAATGAGCAAATGACACTTGATGACAGTAATGTTAGTGTTATATTTCTCTGTCCACCAGTTTAGACAAAAAATAGGTTTTTATAATATGCAAATTACCTCCCCTAGGTGCAGTAGGCGTGAACCTGCACCTAGGAGAGGCCGTAATAACGCCTCTTACCACGCCTCCGTAGCGATGATTGATAGGGCCGGGCAGCCAGCTCTTTCGGCTCCCGGCCCTGTACGATCCCGAAATCCCGCGCCTGCGCACTGCCGTAGTACATCCGCGCACGAAGGAGCCGGGACCCGGGCGGCCGCCGGCTCTCAGCGCGCGTGCGCGGATGTACTACGGCAGTGCGCAGGCGCGGGATTTCGGGATCGTACAGGGCCGGGAGCCGAAAAAGCTGGCTGCCCGGCCCTGTCAATCATGGCTACGGAGGCGTGGTAAGAGGCATTATTACGGCCTCTCCTAGGTGCAGGTTCACGCCTACTGCACCTAGGGGAGGTCATTTGCATATTATAAAAACCTATTTTTTGTCTAAACTGGTGGACAGAGAAATATGACACTAACATTACTGTCATCAAGTGTCATTTGCTCATTGCAAATGACACTTGGTTTAATAGGGTGATTTCTGGTGACAGAAACCCTTTAATACAACCAAGTCTTTTGCTGCCTGTCACGTGTATAGCTTGATCCCAAAAATCTCTGTGCGACATTTGTCTGGGTCGCAGTCTAAATAGCCACTGTCAGTAGGGTGTCAGTTAGCTCTAAGATAGTTTCTGCACGTCACGTTCCAAAAAAAACAAAAATCCAAAACAAAATATATAAAAAAATTAGTTTTTTTGTTGTTTTAGCTCAGTGATACAAATCCATTTCACACAGCTGCGTGGAACCATTCTGTGTGTCACAGTTCAGCACACTCACTCCAATCCGTATTTTCTGTCCAGGTGACACTTTCTGTACGTCACTGAATACAACCAAGTCATTTGCTGCAACGTATATAGCTTGATCCCAAAAATCTCTGTGCGACATTTGTCTGGGTCGCAGTCTAAATAGCCACCATTAACAGGGTGTGAGTTAGGTCTGTGATAGTTCCTGCACGTCACGTTCCCAAAAAAACAAAACTACAAAAAAAAAAGAGAACAAAATATATAAAAAAAAATAGTTTTTTTGTTGTTTTAGCTCAGTGATACAAATCCATTTCACACAGCTGCGTGGAACCTTTCTGTGTGTCACAGTTCAGCATACTCACTCCAATCCGTATTTTCTGTCCAGGTGACACTTTCTGTATGTCACTGAATACAACCAAGTCATTTGCTGCAACGTATATAGCTTGATCCCAAAAATCTCTGTGCGACATTTGTCTGGGTCGCAGTCTAAATAGCCACCATTAACAGGGTGTGAGTTAGGTCTACGATAGTTCCTGCACGTCACGTTCCCAAAAAAACAAAACTACAAAAAAAATATAGAAAACAAAATATATAAAAAAAATTAGTTGTATTTGTTGTTTTAGCTCAGTGATACAAATCCATTTCACACAGCTGCGTGGAACCTTTCTTTGTGTCACAGTTCAGCACACTCACTCCAATCCGTATTTTCTGTCCAGGTGACACTTTCTTTACGTCACTTAATTAAACTAGACTGAACAAGTTTGTGGGTTTCAGTACACCAGGCCCATTTATTTATTTATTTTTTTATATAATACACTTATATACAGAAAATGTTGAACCCCAGGGCTAAAGGTCGAGGACGAGGGCATGGGCGTGAGCGTGGGCATTCAATTACTGCAGGGGGCAGAGGCCGTGGTCCTGGACAGGGTGAGACAGTACCTGCTGATGAGGGAGCTGTGGAACGCCGCAGAGCTACACTCCCTAGCTTCATGTCTCAACTTACAGGGACACGTGGTAGAGGACTGTTGAAACCACAACAGTTCGAACAGCTGATCTCGTGGATTGCGGATAATGCTTCAAGTAATTTGTCCACCAGTCAGTCTTCCACGCAGTCCACCCACGTTACCCAAGGGACCACTCCTCTGGCTCCTCCACCTCAACCTCCTTTCCCCCAGTCTGCCCCCTCCCAGGAAAATTTGGAATGCGATCCGGCATACTCTCAGGAACTGTTTTCTGGACCCTTCCCAGAGTCACAAACCACTTCTCAGGTTGCCGCTGACCTCGTTCCCGATGCCCAAGTTTTCCAACTGTCGCAGTCTGTGGGTGATGATGATGATGATGACAATGTTGAGTTAGTGGAAGAAGTTTGTAAAGAGGTGTCGGACGATGAGGAGACACGGTTGTCAGACAGTGGTGAAGTTGTTGTCAGGGCAGGAAGTCCGAGGGGGGAGCAGACTGAGGAATCGGAGGATGACGAGGTGACTGACCAAAGCTGGATTGATATGCCGAGTGAAGCAGGCGCAGGCATATGAGTGCTAAACACCCCACTCAATGGAACCAAGGCCGTTCACCACCTCCTGCGGGTCACACCACTGCTCCTTCCCCTGTGTAACTTGCTGCCTCTGCTAGTCAACCCCCTGCGTCACTCGCTGCCTCTGCTAGTCAACCTCCTGCGTCACTCGCTGCCTCTGCTAGTCAACCCCCTGCCCAGGACCCCGGCACGAGCGCCTCCCGCCAGAAAACCACACCTTCGCCTCCACGATTCTCCACAGTGTCCACCAACGTGTCCCAGCGCAGCGTTCAGCTGTCTTTACAGCAGACGCTGGAGCGCAAGAGGAAATACAGTTCCACCCACCCACATACCCAAGCCCTCAACGTCCACATCTCTAAATTACTTAGCCTGGAGATGCTGCCCTATAGGCTGGTAGAGACCAAGGCCTTTCGCAATCTCATGGCGGTGGCTGCCCATTGGTATTCGGTCCCCAGCCGCCACTATTTTTCCCGATGTGCCGTCCCAGCCCTACACCAGCACGTGTCACAGAACATCATCCGTGCCCTGACCAACGCTGTTTCTGAGACGGTCCACCTAACCACGGACACGTGGACAAGTGCTGCCGGGCAGGGACACTATATCTCACTGACGGCACATTGGGTTAACTTGGTGGGACCGAGAGTGACCCTGGGGCCGCTCATGTACTGCCCACACCGAGGATTGCGGGGCCTACCTCGGTCACGGTCTCTCAGACGTACTCTGTCTCCTCCTCCTCCGACCCCTCCTCCTCCTCCACCGAATTACCATCCGTGGGCACGGTGCCTTCAGTCGGTAGCTCTAGGCGCAGCAGCAGTGCCTTGGGTAAGCACCAGCAGGGGGTGCTCAAACTGCTGAGCTTAGGTGACAAAAGGCACACTGCCCAAGAGCTGCTACAGGGCATCACGGCGCAGACCGATGCGTGGCTGGCACCGCTGAACCTCAAGCCAGGCATGATTGTGTGTGACAACGGGCGTAACCTGGTGGCGGCTCTGCAACTCGGCAGACTGACACATGTGCCATGCCTGGCCCACGTGTTCAATCTAATAGTTCAGCGGTTCCTCAAGACATACCCCAATCTGTCTGATTTGCTCACCAAGGTGCGCCGCATCTGTGCGCATTTCCGCAAGTCCACCACAGATGCTGCCACTCTCAGGGCAGTGCAGCGCCGCCTACAACTGCCCGCTCACCGACTGTTGTGCGACGTGCCCACGAGATGGAATTCAACATTAAACATGTTATCCAGAGTTTACCAGCAGCGCAGAGCGATTGTAGACTGCAAGATGTCAACTTCCACCAGAATTGGTAGTCAGGTCAGTCAGATTCCTCAAGTCTCCAATGAGGAGTGGACGTGGATGTCTGATATCTGCCAGGTGTTGAGCAACTTTGAGGAATCAACACAGATGGTCAGCGGCGATGCCGCCATTATCAGCCTCACCATCCCGCTGCTTTGCCTGTTGAAAAACTCACTGCTCAGCATCAAGTCGGATGCTTTGCGCTTGTCACAAGAGACGGTGGAGGAAGATACGTCGCTTGATAGCCAGAGCACCCTCCGGTCTGTTTCTCAGCACGTATCGGAGCAGGAAGATGAGGATGAGGAGGAAGAGGAGGAGAATGTCGGCGAGACAGTAGAGGGTACCAGTGCTCAGTCCTTAACTCTTGAGCGTGTTTGGGCTGAAGAGGAGGACTTGGAGGAGGAGGAGGAGGAGGAGGAGGAAATGAAGAGTCAGGATAGTGAGGAGAGGGAATTCTTGCGTGTTGGGACTCTGGCGCACATGGCAGATTTCATGTTAGGCTGCCTATCCCGTGACCCTCGCGTTAGAAGCATTTTTTCAAACACCGATTACTGGGTGTTTACTCTCCTGGACCCACGGTACAAGCAGAACCTTTCCACTCTCATCCCTGCAGAGGAAAGGAGTATGAGAGTGAATAGATATCAACAGGCCCTGGTGCACAAGCTGAAACAATTCTTCCCATCTGACGCCGCTAGCGGCAGAGGGCATGGTTCTGTGGGCCAAGTAGCAGGGGAGAGGAGGCGAGCAGGCAGCTTGTCCAGCACTGTCAGGGGAACGCTCTCCAAGGCCTTTGCCAGTTTTATGTCACCCCAGCAAGACACTGTCACCTGTCCCCAGTCTAGGCAGAGTAGGGGGGAGCTGTACAGAAAGATGGTGAGGGAGTACCTAGCTGACCATACCAACGTCCGTAGCGATCACTCTGCTCCATACAACTACTGGGTTTCAAAGCTGGACACGTGGCCTGAACTGGCGCTGTACGCCTTGGAGGTGCTGGCCTGCTCTGCCGCTAGCGTGCTGTCAGAGTGGGTATTCAGTGCAGCTGGTGGCGTCATCACCGATAAGCGTACACGCCTGTCAACTGACAGCGCTGACAGGCTGACGCTTATTAAAATGAACAAAGCCTGGATTTCACCGGAATTCAAATCTCCTCCGGGGAAAGCAGCTAAAGATTAACATTACTTATGCATCCGATTCCTCTTCTCTACTCCTCCTCCTCCTCCATATCGTCTTTGCCTAACGCTGACCAAAAAAACGCCATTTTTCAGAGGTCCAACTGGCACTCTTTTACCACAATTTTCCAGGAGGGCCCCCTATAGGCCCTCTCTTCAAACAATTTTTCCAGAGG
>ONZH01021096.1:0-16931 GCA_900303285.1 Rhinella marina
GGACTGCAGGTGACACTACTACATTATCTGTACTCAGAGAGCTATCACTGTGTTATCTGTGGTGTTACATGGACTGCATATCTGTGCAGTTGGACAGTCCTGTGATCATTATCCGGATAACTCTGGAGCTGCCGGTGATGGAGGATTTATGGCGGGTGTGTGGGGGGGGGAATTGTGCTGTGTCCGGAGGATTAGCGGCTGGTGACGGGGCGATCAGCGGGATTTATACCGGGTGTTATGAGGGATAAGGCAGCAGTGTTACCCGGAGTTATGTAAGGAGATGACTCACACAGAGATCTGGATGATGAGGATACTACTCCTCCTGTGGTGACCAGTACTGACCGGAACAGGTTCTCGGCTCCCGCTCTCATCCTCATCTCCTTGTTGATCTGCTGGTTGATGCGCGCCCGGCGGTGCTGGAGCTTACTGCGCTGTGTCTGTGCGAACGGGTCACATCCCTGAGGACAGAGAGGAGCAGACTGAGCACCGAGGAGCCAGGACACCCGCCCATAACAAAAAGTATCTGCCCCACCCCCACAGATAGCAATCAGGATCCACAGCCTCCAGACCGTCCATGTGCCCCACCCCCGAGCACCCCCAGGAAATATACTACAACCCGTCTTGTCTTCTAACTTCATTCTTTCACTTTTATTTTAATTTTCATTAAGATTTTTTTTTTCAATGCAGATTTTTTCTGCATGAATTTATTATTTTTATGCCGACATTAGCTGTAGTTTGGTGACTTGCACAAAATATTCTACACATTTTTTTAATTTTCTATATCTGTTTTATATAAAGTTGCAGTTTTTTTCTAAACATTATCCTTAGTTTAGATTTTTTTAAAATTATTTTATAGATTTTATTATTTGCATATTACATTGCATGTTTTTTTGTTTTACACATTTTTATGTTTCTATAATGTTTTCCTTATCTTTATATTCTAGTTTCATTTTGTATACATTTGATTTTTTTTTTAATATATACATTGATGATTCTTTGAAATTTTATAAATTTTATTATTTGTATATTGAATACTATTTGCATTTTTTTTTTTTTTACACATTTTTCTTTTTCTATTATTTTTTCATTATCTTTATATTCTATAGTTTCATTTTTTTATACATTTGATTTTTTGTATAATGTATACATTGATGATTTTTTTTTCCCATTTTAAATCTTTTTTTATAAAAAGTTTGCAGTTTTTTGTAAACTATTATCTTTAGTTTAGATTTCATTATTTGATGATTTATTATTTGATATTACATTGCATAGTTTGAGGGTTTTTTTTTTTTTTTTTGACACATTTTTTATTTTTGTATTATTTTCTTCATTATCTTTATATTGTATAGTTTGATTATTATATTTTATAATTATTTTATTATTATTTGCATACTACATTGCATAGTTTTTTGGTTTTTTTTTTTACACATTTTTATTTTTGTATTATTTTCTTCCATTATCTTTATATTATATAGTTTTGATTTGTATACATTTGATTATTAATTTTATAGATTTATATTTGTATATTATTTATATATTTATTTTTTTTTTTTTTTTTTTTTTTTTTTTTTTTTACACATTTATTTTTCTATTACTTTTTCATTATCTTTATATAATATCATAGTTTCATTTTGTATTAATTTGATTTTTTTTGGTATAATGTATACATTGATGATTTTTTTCCCATTATTTTTATATTTACATATAAGACTTATTACATTTATCTTATCTTTTAATTTCTGTATTATTTTACTTTTATTTTTAAACTTGTTATTTTTAGGTTTTACAGTTTTATCTTTTTTATATATTACTTTTATACTCTTTATTTTACCTCCTTGATGATTTGTACATTATTTTCTATTTTATGCTATTTTTATATTTTTTTTATATTTTATTTGTGTTTTACACTTTAAACGCAATGAAATCACCCCCCCCTCGTCCCCCCAAAAAAAGTCCCACAGAAAACGCAATGAGTCAGTGACACGTCCGTCTGTCTCGTCCTCTACTGTTATGGAAATCTCCAAAAACCTCGCCTGCGAAACAAAGACCGCTCTCTGCAGCCTCAGGGATGACGTGAGCTCCGGCTTTGTGTCCCGTAATTGGGGGCTGAGATTTTGGGATTGTGTGTGTAAGGGGCGAGAACAAAGACGGGTGAAGACAACAAAACTGTCACCGCAAAGTAAGGGGGCGGCCCGACAGCGCCCTCTGAGCAATACTGGGGCCACAGACTGACGGGAAAGCGGGGGGGTGCCTGCCTGCAGTAAGAGGGAACAAGCGATGACCCCAATGCATGACGCAACAAGATACCCTCACCAACCGGCCCAAGGGGCGACAGGGAGGAAATCCTAGAAATTTATGGGCGTGTCCTCCAAGTGCTTTCCCTAGGATGTAGGAGCCCAGCGACCGCAGGGGCAAAAGGAAAAGGACAACGAATGGACGTGTGCATCCTCCGACCATGTCCTCACTCACTCACAGCAAGCAGAGATCTTGCAAATATTAAGCCCCAACTCTGCCTCATGCAAGTGAACGAGCTGCAGTACCAGACCCGGCCACATCTGCACATAGGGCGCTAAAAGGTACAGTCTGATCAACGGCGGATATATAGGTGGTCGGAGGTCACAGGTTTTTGCAGCGACTGCACCAGCAGAATAGTGAGTGCAGCTCTGGAGTATAATACAGGATGTAACTCAGGATCAGTACAGGATAAGTAATGTATGTACACAGTGACTGCACCAGCAGAATAGTGAGTGCAGCTCTGGATATAATACAGGATGTACTCAGGATCCAGTACAGGATAAGTAATGTATGTACACAGTGACTGCACCAGCAGAATAGTGAGTGCAGCTCTGGAGTATAATACAGGATGTAACTCAGGATCAGTACAGGATAAGTAATGTATGTACACAGTGACTGCACCAGCAGAATAGTGAGTGCAGCTCTGGAGTATAATACAGGATGTAACTCAGGATCAGTACGGGATAAGTAATGTATGTACACAGTGACTGCACCAGCAGAATAGTGAGTGCAGCTCTGGAGTATAATACAGGATGTAACTCAGGATCAGTACAGGATAAGTAATGTATGTTACCACAGTGACTGCACACAGCAGAATAGTGAGTGCCGCTTCTGGAGTATAATACAGGATGTAACTCAGGATCAGTACGGGATAAGTAATGTATGTACACAGTGACTGCACCAGCAGAATAGTGAGTGCAGCTCTGGAGTATAATACAGGATGTAACTCAGGATCAAGTACGGGATAAGTAATGTATGTACAACAGTGACTGCAACCAGCAGAATAGTGAGTGCAGCTCTGGAGTATAATACAGGATGTAACTCAGGATCAGTACAGGATAAGTAATGTATGTATACAGTGACTGCACCAGCAGAATAGTGAGTGCCGCTCTGGAGTATAATACAGGATGTAACTCAGGATCAGTACAGGATAAGTAATGTATGTACACAGTGACTGCACCAGCAGAATAGTGAGTGCAGCTCTGGAGTATAATACAGGATGTAACTCAGGATCAGTACAGGATAAGTAATGTATGTACACAGTGACTGCACCAGCAGAATAGTGAGTGCAGCTCTGGAGTATAATACAGGATATAACTCAGGATCAGTACAGGATAAGTAATGTATGTACACAGTGACTGCACCAGCAGAATAGTGAGTGCAGCTCTGGAGTATAATACAGGATATAACTCAGGATCAGTATAGGATAAGTAGTGTATGTACACAGTGACTGCACCAGCAGAATAGTGAGTGCAGCTCTGGAGTATAATACAGGATATAACTCAGGATCAGTACAGGATAAGTAATGTATGTACACAGTGACTGCACCAGCAGAATAGTGAGTACAGCTCTGGAGTATAATACAGGATGTAACTCAGGATCAGTAATGTATGTACACAGGTTACGTGTGATGTGTAACACGCGGTGCTCAGAACTGGACACGTGATGATATTTATGGCACTTCCCGCACAATCAATCCCTTTATCTAATTGAAGAAAATGATTTAACACCATAACAGGATTTTCCAATTAAAGGTGAATGAATTCTTTTCCGGCGTGCAGAGAAGATCACAGCGGATCAGGCCGCTCCTCCCCAGAACCCGCTGGTCCGTACGGACACAGGACCGGACTATCTGGGACGAGTCACTGAGAACTTCATTACTAAAATAAGCAGAAGTAATTGCCCCCCGGCGGCCCCACACCTGCACCCAGACCCTCTGTACGCGCCCCCGCAGTCCTTCCCGCCTCGCGTCCCGTTCACACTGACATTCCTCTCTAGGACACGATGAAGGTTCTGGACCTCAAACCTGCAGAACCTGAGGTAACAGCCGGGTGACCGGTCATAAGGACATGGCCATAAAAGCCGCCCGGCATCCGGAGTCACCACAAGAGGCCGGGTGTGAACCACACGTCACTGCTCACCTTCCGGACGCTGCCGTCTGTCTCATGGTGCGGAGGGAAAGAGTCACCATCAGTGGAGACGGCCTCCATTATCTGCCCCGGATCTCCTGAGAGAGAAAGTAACATATACATCATATACTGGAGCAACAATATACAGCCGCTATATATACACATCATATACATATAACACATCATATACTGGAGCAACAATATACAGCCGCTATATATACACATCATATACTGGAGCAACAATATACAGCCGCTATACATCCCCCATATACATCCCCCGCATATACACACTATACATCCCCTATATACACACACATGCTATATACACCCATGTACAACCACTATATATACACATCATATACTGGAGCAACAATATACAGCCGCTATACATCCTCCCATATACAGCCGCTATACATCTCCCCATATACAGCCGCTATACATCTCCCCATATACAGCCGCTATACATCCCCCCATATACAGCCGCTATACATCCCCCCAGCATATACAGCCGCTATACATCCCCCCATATACAGCCGCTATACATCCCCCATATACAGCCGCATATACATATACAGCCCTATACATCCCCCATATACAGCCGCTATACATCACCCCATATACAGCCGCTATACATCCCCCATATACAGCCACTATACATCTCCCCATATACAGCCGCTATACATCTCCCCCATATACAGCGCTATACACATCTCCCCATATACAGCCGCTATACATCTCCCATATACAGCCGCTATACATTCTCCCATATACAAGCCGCTATACATCCCCATATACAGCCGCTATACATCTCCCATATCAGCCGCTATACATCTCCCATATACAGCCGCTATACATCCCCATATTTACAGCCGCTATATACATCTCCCATATACAGCCGCTATACATCCCCATATACAGCCGCTATACATCTCCCATATATAGATGCTATACACACTATATATACACATCCCCCATATACAGCCACTATATATAGATGCTATATACACCCCATATACAACCGCCATATATACCCAATATATATCCCCCAGATATACCCCGTATACAGCCACTCTATATTTACATCCCCCATAAACAGCCGCTATATATATACATCATATACTGGAGCAACTCAATATACAGCCGCTATATATATAACCTATGTGTTTGATATACTGTACATTTCTGTATACAGCCCCCTGATATAGCATATATCCCCGTATACAGCCCTGATATACCGCACATCCCTGTATACAGCCCCGATATACCGCACATCCCCGTATACAGCCCCCTGATATAGCATATATCCCCGTATACAGCCCTGATATACCGCACATCCCTGTATACAGCCCCGATATACCGCACATCCCTGTATACAGCCCCGATATACCGCACATCCCTGTATACAGCCCCGATATACCGCACATCCCCGTATACAGCCCCGATATACAGCCCCGATATACCGCACATCCCCATATACAGCCCCGATATACCGCACATCCCCGTATACACATCCCCGCCCATACATCCCGTATACCGATATACACATCCCGATATACAGCCCCGATATCCCCGTACAGCCCCGATATACACATCCCCGATACAGCCCGTATACCGCCCCCCGATATACCGCACATCCCCGTATATATACCGCACATATACAGCCCCGATATACCGTATACAGCCCCGATATACCGCATATACACATCTCCGTATACAGCCCTGATATACCACACATCCCTGTATAACAGCCCTGATTATACCGCACATCCCTGTATACAGCCCTGACAGACCGTACATCCCCGTATAAAGCCCTGATATACGGTACATCTCCGTATACTGCCCTGATATACATCCCCGTATAAAGCCCTGATATACTGCACATCCTCGTATACAGCCCTGATATACCTCACTTCCCTGTATACAGCCTTGATATACCGCACATCCGTGTATATAGCACTGAAATACCATATACAGCCCCCATATACTGCACCTCCCCGTATACAGCCCCAATATATGGTGCATCCCTGTACACACTGTCAGCTTGGGGCTCCTTACTTCCTCCGGCCGCTCCGCCTATTCACTCGGTCTCAGCCCCGTCTCTTCGATGCTCCCGAGGCTCCGGGTACCGCTCATCCCGCTACATGTGTCCGTATAACAGGGAGAGGGGCGGGGCACTAACTGTGCCATTACGTCATGCTCAGCCCTTTCCCCAATCGAATCGAGAAGCTCAATGAGCTAGGACCAATCAGCGTCATGGAGGCGGGATTTAAGAGACAGCGCTGAGGTTTACGGAGTACCCGGTCTCCCTGGCAACGAGAGGATTGGAACGCTAGGGGGCGGGGCTTAGAACAGAGGCCAGAACAGTGCAAGCAGGTGGTGTGAGCAATGAGTGTGAGGCTGCCATCTACTGGAGCGGTGTGGTAATGCAAGGTAACAGGTGTCTGCTGCTAGGGTAGGCGTCTATTCTCATCCTGCTGTCCCAGACAGGGAAGGGGGGGAGATGTCACTGTTTTATGGGGCACTGTGAAGGTCACTGTTATGGGGGCACTGTGAAGGTCACTGTTATGGGGGCACTGTGAATGTCACTGTTATGGGGGCGCTGTGGATGACACTGTTATGGGGGCACTGTGGAGGTCACTGTTATGGGGGCACTGTGGAGGTCACTTTTATGGGGGCACTGTGAGGTCACTTTTATGGGGGCGCTGTGGATGTCACTGTTATGGGGGGCTGTGGATCTCACTGTTATGGGGGCACTGTGGAGGTCACTGTTATGGGGGCACAGTGGAGGTCACTGTTATGGGAGCACTGTGGAGGTCACTGTTATGGGGGCACTGTGGAGGTCACTGGTTATGGGGGCACAGTGGAGGTCACTGTTTATGGGGGGCACAGTGGAGGTCACTGTTATGGGGGCACAGTGGAGGTCACTGTTATGGGGGCACTGTGGAGGTCACTGTTATGAGGGCAACAGTGGAGGTCACTGTTATGGGAGCACTGTGGAGGTCACTGTTATGAGGGCAACAGTGGAGGTCACTGTTATGGAGCACTGTGGAGGTCACTGTTATGGGGGCACTGTGGAGGTCACTGTTATGGGGGCACAGTGGAGGTCACTGTTATGGGGGCACAGTGGAGGTCACTGTTATGGGGGCACTGTGGAGGTCACTGTTATGGGGCACTGTGGAGGTCACTGTTATGGGGGCACTGTGGAGGTCACTGTTATGGGGGGGCACTGTGGAGGGAGGGGGATCTGTGGATGAAACTGTTATGGGGGTAATATTATGTTATGGGAGCACTGTGGAGGTCACTGTTATGGGAGCACTGTGGATGTCACTGTTATGGGGGGCACTGTGGATGACACTTATGGGGGTAATATTATGTTATGGGGGCACTGTGGATGACACTGTTATGGGGCTGTGGATCTCACTGTTATGGGGGCACTGTGGATGACACTGTTATGGGGGTCACTGTGGATGTCACTGTTATGGGGTCACTGTGGATGCACTGTTATGGGGGCACTGTGGATGTTACTTACATGGGGGCACTGTGGATGTCACCGTTATGGGGGCACTGTGGATGTTACTGTTATGGGGGGCGCTGTGGATGTTACTGTTAATGGGGGGCACTGTGGATGTCACTGTTATGGGGGCACTGTGGATGTCACTGTTATGGGGGCACTTGAATGTCCACTGTTATGGGGGCACTGTGGATCTCACTGTTATGAGGCACTGTGGAGGTCACTGTTATGGGGGGCTGTGGATGTTACTGTTATGGGAGCACTGTGGAGGTCACTGTTATGGGGGGCACTGTGGATGTCACTGTTATGGGTCACTGTGGAGGTCACTGTTATGGGGGGCTGTGGATGTTACTGTTATGGGAGCACTGTGGAGGTCACTGTTATGGGGGCACTGTGGAGGTCACTGTATGGGAGCACTGTGGAGGTCACTGTTATGGGAGCACTGTGGAGGTCACTGTTATGGGGGCACTGTGGAGGTCACTGTTATGGAGCACTGTGGAGGTCACTGTTATGGGAGCACTGTGGATGTCACTGTTATGGGGCACTGTGGATGTCATGTTATGGGGGCACTGTGGATGTTACTGTTTATGGGGGCACTGTGGATGTCACTGTTTATGGGGCACTGTGGATGTCACTGTTATGGGGGCACTTGAATGTCACTGTTATGGGGGCACTGTGGATCTCACTGTTATGAGGGCACTGTGGAGGTCACTGTTATGGGGGGCTGTGGATGTTACTGTTATGGGAGCAACTGTGGAGGTCACTGTTATGGGGGCACTGTGGATGTCACTGTTATGGGTCACTGTGGAGGTCACTGTTATGGGGCACTGTGGAGGTCACTGTTATGGGGGCACTGTGGAGTCACTGTTATGGGGGCACTGTGGAGGTCACTGTTATGGGAGGGATCTGTGGATGAAACTGTTATGGGGGTAATATTATGTTATGGGAGCACTGTGGAGGTCACTGTTATGGGAAGCACTGTGGATGTCACTGTTATGGGGGCACTGTGGATGACACTTATGGGGGTAATATTATGTTATGGGGGCACTGTGGATGACACTGTTATGGGGGCTGTGGATCTCACTGTTATGGGGGCACTGTGGATGACACTGTTATGGGGTCACTGTGGATGTCACTGTTATGGGAGTCACTGTGGATGTCACTGTTGGGGGTGGGGCACTGTGGACTGTTGTCACTGTTATGGGGCACTGTGGATGTTTACTGTTATGGGGGCACTGTGGAGGTCACTGTGATGTTATGGGGCACTGTGGGATGTCACTGTTATGGGGCCACTGTGGATGTCACTGTTATGGGGGCACTGTGGATCTCACTGTTATGAGGGGCACTGTGGAGGTCACTGTTATGGGGGCACTGTGGATGTTACTGTTATGGGAGCACTGTGGAGGTCACTGTTATGGGGGGCACTGTGGATGTCACTGTTATGGGTCACTGTGGAGGTCACTGTTATGGGGGCACTGCTGTGGATGTTACTGTTATGGGAGCACTGTGGAGGTCACTGTTATGGGGGCACTGTGGAGGTCACTGTTATGGGAGGCACTGTGGAGGGTCACTGTTATGGGGGCACTGTGGAGGTCACTGTTATGGCTATGGGGGCACTGTGTGGAGGTCACTGTTATGGGTGGATGTGGTGTTACTGTTATGGGGGGGCACTGTGGACTGTTGTGTGGACACTGTTATGTTATGGAACTCGTGGGGCACTGTGGATGTGTGTATGCACTGTGGATGTCACTGTTATGAGCACTTGTGCATGTGATGGGGGACTGACTGTGACCACATGTGGAGTCAGTTTGTCACTGTTATGGGGGCACTGTGGATGTTACTGTTATGTGTGGATGCTATGGCAATGTCAACTGCTCATGTGGCAGATGTCTTCTACCAGCAGCCGCGGCGCCATCTCTCCTGTCTCATGGGATGGCGGTGTACTGGAGCTCCGCATTGTCCACATATACAGAGCAAGGCATAGAGTGCCCCCATATACAGAGCCAGACATAGAGTGCCCCCATATACAGAGCCAGGCATAGAGTGCCCCCATATACAGAGCCAGACATAGAGTGCCCCCATATACAGAGCTAGGCATACAGTGCCCCATATACAGAGCTAGGCATACAGTGCCCATATACAGAGCCAGACATAGAGTGCCCCCATATACAGAGCCAGGCATAGAGTGCCCCCCATATTACAGAGCCAGACATAGAGTGCCCCCATATACAGAGAGGCATAGAGTGCCCCCTTATACAGAGCCAGACATAGAGTGCCCCCTTATACAGAGCCAGCATAGAGTGCCCCCCATATACAGAGCCAGCATAGAGTGCCCCCATATACAGAGCCAGGCATAGAGTGCCCCCATATACAGAGCCAGACATAGAGTGCCCCCATATACAGAGCCAGACATAGAGTGCCCCCATATACAGAGCTATAAGTGCCCCATAGTAGGGCATATTGTTCCCATATACAGTGCTGGACACAGAGTGCCCCATATACAGTGTAGGCATAGAGTGCCCCCATATACAGTGCATATTGTTCCCATATACAGTGCTGGACACACACAGAGTGCCCCATATACAGTGTAGGACATAGAGTGCCCCATATACAGCGCTGGACACAGAGTGCTCCATATACAGTGTAGGCATATTGTTCCATATACAGTGCTGGACACAGAGTGCTCCCATATACAGTGTAGGACATATTGTTCCCATATACAGTGCAGGACATAGAGCACCCCTATATACAGTGTAGGACATACAGCACCCCCCGTATACAGTGTAGGACACAGAGTGCCCCCATATACAGTGTAGGACATAGAGTGCCCCCATATACAGTGTGTAGGACATAGATTGTTCCCATATACAGTGCTGGACACAGAGTGCTCCCATATACAGTGTAGGACATAGAGCACCCCCCCCCCATATACAGTGTAGGACATAGAGCACCCCCCCCCCCCATATACAGTGTAGGACATAGAGTGCCCCCATATACAGTGTTGCCTTTGATGCAATATCCATAGGTCTAATTTGCTCAAACACTTCATAAGTACATGGCTCATGCTGGGACTTGCAGTACTACACCCTCAGCACGGCCTGGCTGGAGTTCATGGCCTCGCTGACGTCATCACGTAGGGGTACCTCGGGCCAGTCGCAGGTAATCGCTCTATAGCGGAAGTAGAGGGTTCAGTGCGTGTGACGTCACGGCCCGCAGAGGCGGAGCGTCATTCAGGCGGGAGAGCTGGGCGGGCTACGTGCGGCGTGGTGGTTAGGGGCTTACTGGTGAGTGCGGCCGGGTCCCGGGGTGACAAGCGGCTGAACAGAGGCTGCTAGTGTGCGGGAGGCCGGACTGTGCGTGGGAAAGCTGGGTGACCGGGAGTGTGACCTCCATCATAGGGACCTGACCTGGTCTGTGCCTGGGAAAGCTGGGTGACCGGTGTGACCTCCATCAAGTGACCTGGTCTGTGCTGGAAAGCTGGGTGAAGTGTGACCTCCATCATAGGGCCTGACCTGGTCTGTGCCTGGGAAAGCTGGGTGACCGGCAGTGTGACCTCCACATAGGGCCTGAACCTGGTCTGTGCCTGGGAAAGCTGGGTTACCGAGAGTGTGACCTCCACCATAGGGTGCTGACCTGGGCTGTGCCTGGGAAAGCTGGGTGACCGGGAGTGTGACCTCCACCATAGGGTCCTGACCTGGTCTGTGCCTTGGAAAGCTGGGTGACCGGCAGTGTGACCTCCACCATAGGGTCCTGACCTGTCTGTGCCTGGGAAGCTGGGTTACCGAGAGTGTGACCTCCACATAGGGTGCTGACCTGGGCTGTGCCTGGGAAAGCTGGGTGACCGGGAGTGTGACCTCCACCATAGGGTCCTGACCTGGTCTGTGCCTGGAAAGCTGGTGACCTGTGACCTCCATCATAGGGTCCTGACCTGGTCTGTGCCTGGGAAAGCTGGGTGACCGCAGTGACCTCCATAGTGTCCTGAAAAGCTGGGTTACCGAGAGTGTGACCTCCATCATAGCGGTGACCTGGTCTGTGCCTGGGAAAGCTGGTGACCGGCAATGTGACCTCCACCATAGGGTCCTGACCTGGTCTGTGCCTGGGAAAGCTGGGTTACCGAGAGTGTGACCTCCACCATAGGGTGCTGACCTGGGCTGTGCCTGGGAAAGCTGGGTGACCGGCAGTGTGACCTCCACCATAGGGTCCTGACCTGGTCTGTGCCTGGGAAAGCTGGGTGACCGGCAGTGTGACCTCCATCATAGTGTCCTGACCTGGTCTGTGCCTGGGAAAGCTGGGTGACCGGCAGTGTGACCTCCATCATAGTGTCCTGACCTGGTCTGTGCCTGGGAAAGCTGGGTGACCGGCAGTGTGACCTCACCATAGGCCCCTGACCTGGTCTGTGCCTGGGAAAGCTGGGTGACCGGCAGTGTGACCTCCATCATAGTGTCCTGACCTGGTCTGTGCTGGGAAAGCTGGGTGACCATCAGTGTGACCTCCATCATAGCGACCTGACCTGGTCTGTGCCTGGGAAAGCTGGGTGACCATCAGTGTGACCTCCATCATAGCGACCTGACCTGGTCTGTGCCTGGGAAAGCTGGGTGACCATCAGTGTGACCTCACCATAGGGTCCTGACCTGGTCTGTGCCTGGGAAAGCTGGGTTACCGAGAGTGTGACCTCCACCATAGGGTGCTGACCTGGGCTGTGCCTGGGAAAGCTGGGTGACGGGAGTGTGACCTCCACCATAGGGTCCTGACCTGGTCTGTGCCTTGGAAAGCTGGGTGACCGGCAGTGTGACCTCCACCATAGGGTCCTGACCTGGTCTGTGCCTGGGAAAGCTGGGTTACCGAGAGTGTGACCTCCACCATAGGGTGCTGACCTGGGCTGTGCCTGGGAAAGCTGGGTGACCGGGAGTGTGACCTCCACCATAGGGTGCTGACCTGGGCTGTGCCTGGGAAAGCTGGGTGACGGAGTGTGACCTCCACCATAGGGTGCTGACCTGGGCTGTGCCTGGGAAAGCTGGGTGACCGCGAGTGTGACCTCCACCATAGGGTCCTGACCTGGTCTGTGCCTGGGAAAGCTGGGTGACCAGGCAGTGTGACCTCCATCATAGGGCCCTGACCTGGTCTGTGCCTGGGAAAGCTGGGTGACCGGCAATGTGACCTCCACCATAGTGTCCTGACCTGGTCTGTGCCTGGGAAAGCTGGGTTACCGAGAGTGTGACCTCCATCATAGTGTCCTGACCTGGTCTGTGCCTGGGAAAGCTGGGTGACCGGCAATGTGACCTCCACCATAGGGTCCCTGACCTGGTCTGTGCCTGGGAAAGCTGGGTTACCGAGAGTGTGACCTCCACCATAGGGTGCTGACCTGGGCTGTGCCTGGGAAAGCTGGGTGACCGGCAGTGTGACCTCCACCATAGGGTCCTGACCTGGTCTGTGCCTGGGAAAGCTGGGTGACCGGCAGTGTGACCTCCATCATAGTGTCCTGACCTGGTCTGTGCCTGGGAAAGCTGGGTGACCGGCAGTGTGACCTCCCACCATAGGCCCTGACCTGGTCTGTGCCTGGGAAAGCTGGGTGACCGGCAGTGTGACCTCCATCATAGTGTCCTGACCTGGTCTGTGCCTGGGAAAGCTGGGTGACCATCAGTGTGACCTCCATCATAGCGACCTGACCTGGTCTGTGCCTGGAAAGCTGGGTGACCATCAGTGTGACCTCCATCATAGCGACCTGACCTGGTCTGTGCCTGGGAAAGCTGGGTGACCATCAGTGTGACCTCCATCATAGGTCCTGACCTGGTCTGTGCCTGGGAAAGCTGGGTGACCGCAGTGTGACCTTCCACCATAGGTCCTGACCCGGTCTGTGCTGGGAAAGCTGGGTGACCGGCAGTGTGACCTCCACCATAGGGTCCTGACCTGGTCTGTGCCTGGGAAAGCTGGGTGACCGGCAGTGTGACCTCCATCATAGTGTCCTGACCTGGTCTGTGCCTGGGAAAGCTGGGTGACCATCAGTGTGACCTCCATCATAGGGTCCTGACCTGGTCTGTGCCTGGGAAAGCTGGGTGACCGGGAGTGTGACCTCCACCATAGGGCCCTGACCTGGTCTGTGCCTTGGGAAAAGCTAGGTGACCATCAGTGTGACTCCACCATAGGGTCTGACCTGGTCTGTGCCTGGGAAAGCTGGGTGACCATAACCATTACCGGTCTGTTGGTGTGTGGCCCTTTATCCAAATTAATAGGTTAAACCTGAGTCTGTAGGAATGTATCATGTGACTGGGTGTCTGGACTGGGGGGTCACTGAGTCACTAGGGCATAAAGGGTTAATAACGGGTTCGGTATTGTCTCGTGATGATGTCATCCTTCTGTCCTCGCAGATCATGGTGGCTGAGGACGTTCTGCGGCAGAAGCTGGAGGAGCCCAAACTGGTATTTATGTGGTTACTGGTCTGTACGTGTGGAAACGTCCTCTGCGTCCAGACTCGCCCTTATGGTGCGGGCGCCCGTAGCCGGACCGGATCGTGTGGACTTGTGTGCGGACACGCTGTGGATCTGCAGCAGGTTTCACCCTGTGGATGTGAAGGATGAGATGTGCTGCGGACATCCGCAACGTAAATCCTGCAACACCGTTACTTTCACATTGTACCACAGACCACTGATAATGGGGAAGCATCGTGAAAGTAACATTGTTACCGAAACGAATCAATAGAAACCAAAGAAGGTGACACGGCTTGTATAACAGTGTAGATTGGGCGTGTCCTCCACATAACACAACACAGCCATTAATGTATAAACCGCCGGCAACAGACGTGAGGACGCCCCTAAGTCACATTGTGTCAGTGTTTTGTGGCCACCATTATTTTCTGGCACCGCACATGGAGGTCACTAGAGCGTCACAGGTTCCACTGGAATCTCCTCCTCCTCCATGATGACATCACAGAAATGGAGGATGTTAGAGACCTTCGCACTCCTCCACCTTCCACCTGTGAAGTCCCCACAGACACTCAATAGGGTTTAGGTCTGGAGACATGCTTGTCCAGTCCAGCACCTTCACCTCAGTTTATTTACAAGGTAATGGTCGTCTTGGAGGTGTTTGGGATCATTCTCATGTTGGAATACTGCCCTGAGATACTGTATATGTGAGGGGTGCACTGACTTCTGGGAGATACTGTATATGTGAGGGGTGCACTGACTTCTGTGAGGTACTGTATATGTGAGGGGTGCACTGACTTCTGGGAGATGCTGTATATGTGAGGGGTGCACTGACTTCTGGGAGATCCTGTATATGTGAGGGGTGCACTGACTTCTGGGAGATGCTGTATATGTGAGGGGTGCACTGACTTCTGGGAGATACTGTATACTGTGAGCACTGGACTGTCTGGGAGATGCTGTATAGTGAGGGGTGCACTGACTTCTGGGAGATGCTGTATATGTGAGGGGTGCACTGACTTCTGGAGGTACTGTATATGTGAGGGGTGCACTGACTTCTGGGAGATGCTGTATATATGTGAGGGGTGCACTGACTTCTGGAGTACTGATTCTGTGATGTGACTTCTGTGAGGTACTGTATATGTGAGGGGTGCACTGACTTCTGGGAGATACTGTAGTGTATATGAGGGGTGCACTGACTTCTGGGAGATGCTGTATATGTGAGGGGTGCACTGACTTCTGGGAGGTGCTGTATATGTGAGGGGTGCACTGACTTCTGGGAGATGATATGTGACACTGTTATGTATATGTGAGGGGTGCTCTGACTTCTGGGAGGTGCTGTATATGTGAGGGGTGCACTGACTTCTACTGGTGAGGGTGACTGACTTCTGGTTATACTGTATATGTAGGGGTGCACTGACTTCTGGGAGGTGCTGTATATGTGAGGGGTGCACTGACTTCTGGGAGGTGCTGACTATATGTGAGGGGTGCACTGACTTTGGGAGATACTGTATATGTGAGGGGTGCACTGACTTTCTGGAGGTATATGTGAGGGGTGCACTGACTTCTTGTGGGTGCTGACTTTGGGAGATGCTGTATAAGGGTGCACTGACTTCTGGGATGCTGTATATGTGAGGGGTGCACTGACTTCTGGAGATACTGTATATGTGAGGGGTGCACTGACTTCTGGGAGATACTGTATATGTGAGGGGTGCACTGCTTCAGATACTGTATTGAGGGGCACTGACTTTCTGGGAGATGCTGTATAGGTGAGGGGTGCACTGACTTCTGGGGATGCTGTATGCTGAGGGGTGCACTGGGGTGACTGACTTCTGGAGATACTGTATATGTGAGGGGTGCACTGACTTCTCTGGGACTGATTGTTAAGTGAGGGGTGCACTGACTTCTGGGAGATGTGTATATGTGAGGG
This sequence comes from Rhinella marina, assembly GCA_900303285.1. Classification (NCBI taxonomy): domain Eukaryota; kingdom Metazoa; phylum Chordata; class Amphibia; order Anura; family Bufonidae; genus Rhinella; species Rhinella marina. The sequence goes on from ONZH01021096.1 coordinate 16,282, forward strand.
GTGCACTGACTTCTGTGAGATGCTGTATATGTGAGGGTGCACTGACTTCTGTCAGATGCTGTATATGTGGGGGTGCACTGACTTCTGTCAGATGCTGTATATGTGAGGGGTGCATTGTCAGATGCTGTATGAGGGGTGCACTGACTTCAGGGATGCTGTATACTGTATAGGGGGGTTTGACTTCTGATTCTGTATATGCTGTATATGTGAGGGGTGCACTGACTTCTGGGAGATGCTGTATATGTGAGGGGTGCACTGACTTCTGGGAGATGCTGTATATGTGAGGGGCACCTGACTTCTGGGACTGTACTGTAGATACTGTAGATGTGAGGGGTGCACTGACTTCTGTCAGGTCTGTATATGTGAGGGGTGCACTGACTTCTGGGAATGCTGTATATGTGAGGGGTGCACTGACTTCTGGGAGATGCTGTATATGTGAGGGGTGCACTGACTTCTGGGATGCTGTATATGTGAGGGTGCACTGACTTCTGTCAGATGCTGTATATGTGAGGGGTGCACTGACTTCTGTGGTGTGTATATGTGAGGGGTGCACTGACTTCTGGGAGATGCTGTTATATTGAGGGGTGCACTGACTTCTGGGAGGTGACTTCTGGGAGATGCTGTATATGTGAGGGGTGCACTGACTTCTG